>WUAM01000269.1:9580662-9597373 GCA_024336885.1 Actenoides hombroni | reverse complement strand
TCCCTTTCCCTTTCCCTTTCCCCTTCCCCTCTTTCACCTTCTTGCTCTTGCCGTTTCTTTCTTTTCTTTTTTTTTTTTTTTTTTTTTTAAAAGCCCATGGTCATAATTTTTGTGCAGGAGAGTTCACTGCCAGGATTCAGATGTAGTGATGTCCAGACTGAGTCGAGAGTCTGAAACAGTCTGATATAGACTGACATTAGGACCATCACAGAAAAAAAACCCACACCTCTGTGGAGCAGGAAAAGCGCAATAGATCGCTGCTCAAACACAGTGACTCCCTCTCCATTTTCAGAGGAGCCAGAGGCATCTACTTTGCAGGCAACTGTCCTTCAGGGAAGAGATGGCTGAGCTTTTCTTCCATCAGTCCAGTTTGGAAAAGGTAGGGTCATGAAGCACAGCAGAGCCCTGCATTCCTAGAACTCAACACAATGTCACAGCTATGCTGCATAGGGCACTATGGGTGTGCTTGAGTCCAACGCAGCCATTGCTCCTCAGAGGGGGACCAACAATTCCCAGAGCTACAGAAATCAAAGGATTAAAATGAACAGCTGAATTGTCATAGGGAATTCATCCTCCTCCTGCCCTCACTCAGGATTCATTTGTGATCAGGTGCATCTAAGTGCAAGATGCATATTTCTGATTAATCCCCACCACTCTAGAAAATCTGTAGGGAAAATCTCCCTGGGAACTACACAGCACATTGCTAACTAGCCTAGATGTAGCAGAGATGAGTGAGCAGCTCTGTATTCCTGCTTTCCCATGTGGCTGTGTGCCAGCTGGGACAGAACAAAGCATTTGACACTGGTAACTGCAGCATGGGAAGCTGACTGTAAAAAAAACTGTGAGGCAATGGCAGCTGCCTAGGATGGCTGCAACAGAACTTGATTTCTATTTTGCCCCAAGAAAGGGAAAATTTATGGTAACCAGCAGCTTTCAATACAGTCTTAGAGTATGCAGGATGGACACTCTCCCACCTGATAATATCCCTTGCTATAGGTGGTGGGCAAAAGAAGAAGAAGAAAAAAAAGTAATCCATCAATATATTCCAAGTTTGTTCTGTTTATATAGAAGAGCTTGAATGAAAACGTTCAAAAGGGATTTTGGCCATGGTGATTATTTGTCTATGTCACAGACAAATGCAGTAATAATTTCCAGCTTATTCACAAACTAAACTTCCCCAGCAGGAATGAAAACCAGGCAAAGTGCTGTGCTCTCACACCAGAGATCTGCACTCCTGAACAGTGACAACCTCCTACCAAAATAACAAAAATGCTCCTCTCTTTGAAGGGAGCAGCATCCAGAGTCCTGTTTGACACCTTTCCTACTCACCTCTTCTCTGCTGCAGTGACTGTACCAACTGTCAGGAAGCCTGCTGCTGCACTGACTTTTTCCTTCCTGTGGACCACAGTAAATGTATGGTGCTGAGTGAGAACAGACAAGCAGAAACTTAGCGGGGACATTCTTCCAAAGAAACTAAGTAGGGACATTTGGGTTTGGTTTTTTTAGCAAATAATGACATTTACTGTCAAGAGTTGCTGATGTCATCAGCTCCCCATCTCTTCCATTGGGTGTCCCCTGGCTATTTTTGATTGGATTCCCTTTCATCAAGATCTAGAGATCTGTGCTGTCCTTTAAAGTTTAGCTGTTGCATCACTTTTCCTTGTGCAGCATTTGTTACACAACTGTTTTTTTTCCAGCCTAGATTTATTTGTGAAGGTCACAGAGGACTGGCTGTGATAAGAGTCCAAAAGCTTGCTTCTGAATTGTTCTTGTTAATTCAGTGCTGATTGAAGATTGATATAGCCCAGGAGATCAAAGTCTCCTGTCCCCCATGACAGCTCAAGCTTCTCATCAGGGTACTTTTGGCTTGACCTAGAGGTAGTACAGGTTCCAAATGCATTAAGTCCTTCACCCTTTGCAGATGAATCTCATTGCTGTGAGTTTTGGTAATGGTTTTGTGCTGTAAACATCTGTTCTCCTGAAATTAAACTGTCATATAACTACTTCTGGTCACTTGGCTGAACTCAAATCACAACCAAGAGTGCTCTGGAAGCCAGTTCTATTATTTTTCATAATCATCCAGCTGCTAAACTGCCTTTTGAATCTTTAGGCACAGTCACTGTCAAGTCTACCACCTACAAGAAAAGTGACATCACCTTTCAGTTCATCTGTGTGTAAGCAATATCATGTTTCTGAAGCTACTCAGGGCCTGGGACACTTCAAAATCCATATACAAGGATTTAGATATATAATACTTTTGAAGCATAAAGACCAGGCTGCTTTAGATTGTTTTCAAGTAGTTCATAGTAATAGAACAACAGCACAGCACAGCCACAGCAAGTCTCGTTTGGTCAGTCTGTAGTTTATCACAGAAATATCACTTCCACTTGAGTACTTCTAATTTTGAAAAGGATTTTTTATTAAAATATAGTTAATTTCTGTAGATACAGATGCACACACAAATATAGAAATTAGTAAGACAATACCTGTCTTTCATAGACTAGGCACACACAGAAATGTATTTGCGTAAATTTAAACATTTCTTCTACATTTGCACAGGTGATCACAAGTCATTTGTGCAATTTTCTTCTGCTTTCATACTGAAAAAATAATGCTACTGTTACTATTTAGACACAGGCTTATCAATTTTTATTTCTTTTAAAAGTACATTCATTCATGGAGATATATGTTATTTTATGTCTCTATGAACTAAATTTCTTCCAGTCTTTTTCTAGTGCTCCAAGACCTGTAAAGCACTTTTTGTGCAGCTGATTTTTAATAGTTTTGGGGAATTGGAAGATAGAAGTGTTCCTCAGTTTTGCTGGAATCCAGGGACTGCGGGGCTACTTGCCACTTGTGACAAAAGCGTTAAGGAAAATAGCTGTCCATACTTCTCCACATAGGCAGGGGACCATCATCCTAATGTGGCTGTGAGGAGCATTGACATGGTTCATGGGGTTTGCAGTATGCACACCTTTGATGGATGCTGTCTTGGATGAAGCATGAACAGCACAAATGACTACAAGCTGCTGAAGGCTAAATCTGAAGACAGGAATGAGATCTTACCAGGACCATACTACTGATAGGGTAGAAGGAAGGGACCAGATGAACACAAATGCTCCTTCAGGGACTTCTGACTCTTTTTAATCTACATATAATAGCAATGGGATCATCTGATAAACACCTGATGATTCAGAATTTTAATAATTTCCTTATTTTTTACTTAACTTGTTCCTTCATGGCAATTCTTGTCTCCTTCACAGAATGTTGCTGAACACCCCTATGGCCAGAACAGACCCTCTTTCTTCACATTTGTAAAATACAAATTACCTGTTATATAGCTCTGGTTCTTGAGATCTTAGTTATGGAAATGATCAACAAAGAAAAAAAGGTATTTTATATTCTTACAACCATACCAAAAGTACCTTTTTTCTTATTTCATAAGCTCTCATGAGCCTGCTTACATAGCTGTGAAGAAAAGGACTTTGGTTGTCACTTTTGCTCTTAAATCTTAGGACAGAAATAAGTAAGAAATCATTGGGCTGAGGCTGGAGCAGTGCAGAAGACACAGTACCTAATAATTCTCCAAACAGATGACCAAACCTGGGGGCAGAGCAGACAAAAATAAAACTGAGTGCACTTTTTTTTTTTTTTTCCACTTTGCCTTTGCAAATACTTTTGTTTTAACCCTCTGTGTTTTGAGCTTCGTCTCTGAAACACAGGTTTATAATGAAGGCTGTGTGAGGATATCCCAACAGAACAAAATGCTGCAAGCACATGCTTAATTATAAGAATGTGCTTGGGTCTGACCCTATTCAGCAGTGTCTGCTCGTGTTCAACTGTCTTGAGGCCTTATTAACAAATGTACAGATTTATACTAGGGCTGTCTTTTTTAATGAAGGTGCATGCCCTTGGCTTTCTGCAATTCTATCCAATCTAGACTGACTGAGTTTTTTTGTGTGATGAGGAGTAAAAGGCTTTCTAGTCATTCCTTATCTGAATTAGCATTGCTCCAGGTTTGATTAGAGCATGTGGCTTCATCAATTGTCCTTCCAACTTTGTGGATGGTTTTTCCTAACTTCTATTTTTGCATTTTCTTTTTGGGTAATTCAGTATAGTTTCCCTTTTCTTAAAAAAACCCCAACCAAACAGAAACCAACCAACCAAACAAAGCAACAAAACAAAACAAACAATCAAACCCCACCAGAAATTGGAAAGTGTCCTGATATTTGCCTGTTTTCTATTTAGAAGGAAAATTCAGATATTTCCATTCAAAGTTGAAACATAAAAATATGTCACAACTTTCCAGTAACACTTTGTTTCATGCCCATACATCATTTTCCTCTTTTACCTATCTATGAGGATACTACAGGAAAAAGTTCTGTGCAACATCTAGAGGCTGTCATTGTGTTTTTCGGTCTATTTGCACAGCAAGGAGTGCTGAAAGGTAAATTTTATTTTTTATGGATAACTGGTGCCCAAGCTGCCTGAGACAGCACAGTAGAATCAGTCTATTAGAGCTGTATTTGCAATCTTGTGTACATCTAAGTATGAACATTAGCAGTCTGACACCTCCGTTAGGTTGCAAACCTAACACTATTTCACACTTAGTAGGATTTGAAAATTGAAATGAGAATGTCTTAAGTAAATAGTTTGCTGCTGGGCTTTATTCAGTGGCAGGTAGACATCTAGACACCTAGTGGCATGTAAACACCCGGACATGCTGCTGACAGGGCTCCTGAACCTGCCATCATATGTCCCTCCTTCACCTGACAATTTTTTCAGGTGATGGAAATTGTTTTTTTCCCCAGACCACAGCCAATTTCCATCTCTCAGCATAAGTAGTTTCTGTATCATGAGGCCATAGGTAGGCAGACATGCCTCACCATATGCTATGAGACTAAGTTGTGTACCTTAACTGTAGCAAACATTTCTAAGTAATTACAGAGACAGTAATTCCAAAGACAAGCCTGGAGAAGCATAATGTTCTTTTCTGACTGCTGTTCTTAGCTACCTTTATTGAATATAGGCAGTTGTAACAGATGTGGGCATCCAGATTGACATTTAATTTATCCTCTGAATTAAAAAAGGATAATAGAGTTTAGTCCCAGTTAAAAAATGCCAACGCTCTTGTCACTAAGCCTTACTTCTATCAAAGTCACATTAGTATTCAGCTGTTTACAATTAGCTGAGCTTCCCATGCAAGCTACCTCAATAAATAGTTTAATAGCAATGAAAAAATATGTGGCAAGAAGGGTCTACTCTTCCTGGGGAAGAACAATTAATTATGTAGAGAAATTAAGCTGCAAACGGATTACTTGAACCTTATATTTCTCTTGATTTTCAGTCATGAGCTGTAAAAACTAATCAATGTGCCTCCAAGGGAGTGGTACTCTTGGGTTAGAGCTAACACCACTTGGTCCATCCATCTGGAAGATTTCTCACTGATATGGCATTGTGCTGTTATCTGGCTACACTTAATTAGAGATGTCTTATCTATACATAGGTAGCGTACTGAGTATTGAGCACATATATAAAGACCTTGCAGTAAGAACATGCCAATCATACTGAACATAACCAGAATGGAGAGGTGGGTAGAAAAAGGAGAAAGAAGCTGTATGAAATTAAATTGTTTATAATCTCATTTCACAATCTGTTTCTGGATTAATATTTTGTTTCATTAAAAAATAAAATAAAAAAACCCAAAACAACACCACAAACTCCTGTAAACAACAAATAACTTCATTCCAGACATAACAGAAAGGTTGTAGAATTCAGAGGGAAAAAAGAAAGAAGTGTTCAGTTAACTGATACATACTTTTGGTATGTGCATCCTGGCAAGATCCCACTAGTGCTCAGACTCTTAGGTCACTTTCAGTATTTCTCATGAACTCTTAAGGAAACTTCTTATTGTCTTATTAGAAACATTATGCTTAGTTTTTTAATGAGGTTTCACAAATCACACATATAGACTACTTAACACATGGCTTAACACGGCCATGTTATGGGCTGCTTCTGCTAAAGGATATGTTTTGCACAGCACTCATTAGTACTGTACAACACTCATTGTATGCAATTATCTGCCAATCCAGTGGCTGTGGATTTTCATTAAAAGGGCTATACTTTTAATCTCTGGGAGAATAATGTATGATCTGGGATACTACAGAGGGCTGTTTGTCACAATGGTAAAAAACCAGTCAATATTTGAAGTTAGATCTTTGGAGTCAAAAGTTGTGATTATATGTACAATGAAGAGGATAAATTTAATTTTTATCTGAGATTCCTAATAAAATCAAAAAATGGAAAAAAGCAGAAAATATAAGGAATTTCATGTGCATTCTGACATAACAGCTCAGAAACATGGTCTTATTGATGTAAACTCCTTGGAATCCACAAGATGACAAGGAGGCAAGAAGGACATAGGAGATTTTCATATTTTAATCAATAGGAAACTCTGACTATTAAAACGGTCATATATTCACTAAATAAACTCTTCTTTGATTTCATAAGGGTATTCTTCCAGGCCAATGAATAGTTCATGCTAAACTCTCAAGCACTTAGACTCCACAAAAAGGGCAAGACGCTGATTTATATGCCAGTTTGGAGATCAAAATTTGGCCTAGTCATTGAAATGGAGCATATCTAACTTGAAGTAGATTATATTTATACTGTATTTCACACCTGTTTTTCAAACTACTGCCCTCAAAAAACTTATTTCTTGGTCACGAAATTCTGTCAGGGAGAAGAACAGTTGTGGCTGAGAAGACATAAAAAGAACATGCCACATGAATAATTATTCTTTGGTGCTACAAAGAGATGTAAAAGAGTTCATGAAATGAAATGAAATGAAATGAAATGAAATGAAATGAAATGAAATGAAATGAAATGAAGAAACTCAAGCAAAAAATATCATAGAATCATAAAATCATTTTGCTTGGAAAAGACCTTTAAGACCACCAAGTCCAACCATAAATGTAACACTGCCAAGTCCATCACTAAACCATGTCCCTCAGCAGAACATCTACGTGTCTTTTAAATTCCGCTGGGGATGGTGACACAACCACTTCCCTGAGCAGCATGCTCCAGGCCTTAACAACCCTTCCAGTGAAGAAGTCTTTCCTAATGTCCAGCCTAAACCTCCCCTGGTTCAACTTGAGGCCAACTCAACTGACTCGCACCTTGCTACAACTTCCTGTTAGGGAGTTGTAGAGAGCAATAAGGTCTCTAGCCACTCTTCCCCAAATCTGTAGTGCTGCATGGGGTTGCTGTGACCCAAGTGCAGGACGTAACTTGGCCTTGTTGAACCTTCATGGTGAAGGGAGAATTAATATTAAAGCTGTTGTCCTCTCCATGCATATTAAATACGCCCAGTGAAGACAGATTGCTCATAGTAGGATTGTGGTACTTGAATATTACCCTAAAATATGTCCAAATGAGCTGTAGTTTCATAATAAAGTTTCTCTTTGATTATTTCTCCTCCTCCCCCAAGAACACTTTATTTTCCATATCACCAACCTGGAAGGCATTCAAGAGGTCAGGTTTCCAGAAAAACTCTTCTATCTTCACAGGCATCCTTAATAAGCTGAAAATTACGAGATTTGTGGCAGTACAAATGCACCAAGGGTAGAGCACATGTTAATTAAGGCATATTCACAGAGCAGGAGTTTTTGCTGAAGCTCGCCATTTTTGTATGCTTTTATCCCTTATAACTGCCTGTTTTCCCAGGAGACATCTTATCAGGCAAACATTGTTCTGGCATCCCAGAACATGACAGACTGTCATTAGATAAAGGAGAAGGTTAATAAAATAGAAATCCAGGTTACAAGCAATGTTTTAGCCAGAGGCATCCCATGGGTTGTGGTGAAGCAAGCAGCAGACTAGTCAAATGCAGCAAATTACAGTCAGCAGAAGAGTGCCAAATATCCAGCTCTTATTCTGTAATTTGCACATGCCAGCAGAGTCTCAAATAATTCTTTTTGTTGAGACATTTGGACTGATTTTTCTTTGGTCCACAGACTCCCATTTCAACATCCTAGCAGTCTGGGGAGTGCAGTGCACTAGGAAAGACTCCCTGAAAAGTGATTGTATAAGGATAACGTAAGCTGGGAGAGGGTTTTTTTGTCCCCCACTTCTTCTTTTGTTTCTTTTCTTAAAGCATTTCTGGAAATGCCTGGTAGAGCCTGTCGATGTCAAGTGGAACCAGAGTGCATGGGCCTAGGGCAGAGCAGTTTTACTTCTCTGGCTCATCTCTGGTTGAATAATTTTCTATTTTATTGGTTTGCAGGGTGATGCTGACAACTGCAAATATTTCTGCAAAGGAAGTATCTTTTTCTGATAGACACTGTTGAGACACGCAGGAGTGACCATTGCTCCAAGGCCTTTGTGTAGGATGGAACTTAAACATTCAAATGAATATTTATTCTTGAGGAAAGGACATAGCTTAGTTAGCAGTTTGGAAGGCAAGTTTTGGGCTTTTTATCTTCTTAGAGATGTCAGAGGAAGATTAGGATGAGGGTAAAGAAATAATTCCAGCTGTCATCTGTGTAGTATCAGCAATGCACTATGTCTTCTGATCATTGTGGCAACATCAAGCCTTCAAAATATATTTGAAGAAGGAATTGCTTGAATTTTATAAGACAATTTGCTCCTGTGCTGAGAAAGGAGGAGGGGAATTAATGTCATAAGCATTTACAGTGAATTAGGTCCAAGCTGAAGCATCCTCTGGAGAAAATATTGAAAGTTTATTGCAGAGGTGGAGAAAGGTCTTTGAGTCATCATAAATGTGTTTAGTGTCAGTGCTGATTTGCATTAACTGAAATTTGGCCTCACATTTCCATCCTGGCAGATTTGTCTTAACTTCTTCTGCAGGAGACTTCCTGTTTCTCCACCTGGTTTGCTTGTGTGACTTGACTTGGCAGCCCTTACTGCACCTGAACTGTGGCAGCTGCCATGTGTGGCTGTTAATAGGCCCCTTTAGCAATATTCAAAAAGCCTCTCTGTTCTGATGTATGAGGAAACATACTCTACCACAGCTGGCTGGAAAGCTGACTTCTCTGCAGTCATAAGAGGCTGGTGCATCTATGGATTTCAGAAGAGCTAATATAGCTTAACTTTGCTCCCTTCAAACTCCTGGGTGAAACTTGCACTGAGTCTTTTAAAAGCAGAGTTAGGTTCACATGGGGCTTTCCTGAATCTTCTGTTTTACTTCTGAGGTGAACAGGGCAGAAGGAAAGAGTGAAGAGCAGTCAAAGGTGATGCTGGAAAAAAAACTACTTTACATATAAGGCATATCTTTATTTCTTAAAATAAGGAGGTTAGGTATGATTCTAGTGCATGACTGGTAAGAGAAGACAGAAGGTGAATGGCTATAAGTAGGGTAAAAACTGAAATGACAAGGAGACAACAAGGTTTTCAAAAATTGCAGTTGTATCTGTCAGGACATTTTCCCCTAGTCTCCTCAAGATGGCACAGCAAAAAAAAAATCATTCTGCTGTCACTGTCATCTAGGTTTGATATAAATGACCCATACAGAAAGATATGCAACACTTCACTCCCAGGAGACTGATCCTGAAGATTTACTGCCAAAATTAATATTCTGCATTTGTTTTAACCCATCCTTTCTCAAATTTTATACCTGTATTCATAGTTATACCTGAAGCATTTGGTGTCTTTACTTTTCAAAGGTATGGATTTCTCCCTCTTACCTAGTACTGTATCTTCATGAATTATTTTAACCCCTGCCTTGCCAGTTTTTCTGCATTGCTTACAATTTTTCACATTCCTGAGTGTGGTCTGCACCTCAGTTCTAAACTGGTGATGCTCTCTAGTTTATTAGCACATGTTGTCCATTGATACCATCTTGGCATTGCCTAGCTGCTTGGATGAATCAAGGCAGGAGAAAGGTGAGCATGATAGATCTCCAGGACAGTGGCTGTGATGCTTGTATCAGTACCTTATCTAAATACAGGGAAGTACTGTGTACTACAGTACATCTATGTGGAGAGAAGAGTTAACGTTACTCTTTTGCTGACTGCTATACAAAAAAGACAGGAATTCAAACAGAAGAAATATCTAAAAGACAGCAGACCAAACATTCCCTCCAAGTCTACCTTTTATAAAGCTATAGAGTTTCCCTATAAGTTAAAGTTTTAATGTCAATCTATTCAGCAGAGTGTTTAAGCATGTATTAGCCTTCTGGGTGTACTTATGGCTCTTGATAAGGCCCCTTTATGTCTAAGCGGGAATTAAATAAAGCTTAAAGTGTTTCTCTTAATCAGAACTTCAGCATATTCTGGAAGGTCTTTGTGAAGACTTTGTTGTCTTGTCATAGTTTACCTTATTCTCCCTATCACTTCCTGGCATTGCTTCTTTTCAGAAGAAAGGGAAAAAAAAACCTTTTTATTTTGCTACTGCAAAATCATTTTGATCAGATATGCTGGTAGAAACTGCATATAAACACTGATATGTATATATAATCTTTCACAGAGGCAGTGAGGATCCAATCTTTATGGAATTTTCTGCTCTCAGTGGAATTGCTAATTGACATTTCCTTGTTGCTGCATTATCAGCCGTCTGCAAGAAGAGAAAAAGTATTGTCATGCAGATTTGCTGCAGAGAGCAGCATGCTGCAGCATGAGGAAGCTGCCCAGTAATTTTTGCTTTATTTTCCTTTTACCACTGATTGAGCATTAGACATGGAATAGCTCCTGAATGAGGTAAGCATTTCCACTGTGAGGGGTTCAGTTAAAGCCCAGTGCTTTTATTAGAGACTTACAGTATTGTCCAGTGATGTATAGGCAGATGAACAGGTTACTAGCTGAGGAATCTGTAGTTCAGCAACTACTCCACAGTCACTGGCCTTACAGAAACATTTACTTTACAGCAACCCAGAATATAGGTGAGGTAGCTTAGTATGCACATGTACTCCTACTTAGTTCCTACTTTGAAGTAAAAGAAGGCATGTAGACAGCTACAGTAGCTATCACAAAGGAGGCTCATACTATAGCTTACATTTGCATCTGCCTGCATCTCAGTTTTAGCACTAAAATTGAAGAAGCTCTTTCTTAAAAAAAAAAATTAAATCAACTTTAAATCATATACACCACAGAAGAAAAAACCCCACCCATATAACTACTGAATACTATAGGTGTGGAAGTGTGTTCTCTCTGGGAGAGACATAAGCTTTTCCACTGGCTGATTTCAAAGGAGTTAAGCAGTGATTTGATCATCATCTCTAATACCTACAAATAGAGAATATCTCTTATGGTTATAGAGGCTTCATTACAATGGAAGAATGTGAAGAGGATGTAACACCTTGAAATGAAGTTAGACAAGTAGAAAGTATAGAAGTTACATTAGGGAGAATGATCATTTTAATAACTTCAAAAGCACAGTGTGCTCTTTATGATCAGAAATCTTTCACAAACTGAAAGCATTGAAAGACTAAAATACAGGCATTAATCTCAACTAAATATATTATCTCCTGCAGAAATGATAGTAAAATCCTAAGATCCTGTATCCAATGCTATATGAGAAGTCAGAGAGTGAAATTGTGATTACTGTTTTTGTCTTTCTCTCTGAGTGAAACAATTTACTGAATAAGGTTTAGAACTATTCAACATTCATAATAATAATTTCTGCATGATTCCTCAAATATTGAACAGCTTTTGCATAGATTTCAAGCCCCTTGCCTTAAGGACATGATTTGCTGAGCAGGTGTATTTGCCTAGTATGAAACACATGTCTTATCCTTTGAAGACACTTTATTTTAGCATGAATACACTAATTTAACGACATGAGGTCAGCTTTAAGATTGTTACTATTTTCTGTCTCTCTCTTGCACCAGTAACTTCCCTTTAATTGCTCCCACATCACCTTTTCCAACTCCAGTTCACTAAAATATTTTTAATCTTTTCATTTTATTAGGGAACATGATATTTTGATAGATGAAAGACTTCTCCAGTTCTGAATGTCTTCTAATATTAGTTTGGAAAATCAAAACTTAAAAATTATTTTGTCTAGAAAGACCCAGAAAAACAAAATATCCTGTTTTCATTGCTTGCTACATTAATTTGCATATTATCTGGAAGGCTAGATGTTAAGAGTTATTTGCTCCTAGGTTGGTGTGGCTACAAAGTGCAGGCTTTCAAACTAGCTCTAAGTAAAATAATTTGCCAAGCAGTAAGGCCACATCAGCTAAGTAGGATGCTTTAGCACAGCAGAGAACTGAGCAAAGCGTATGTTGTTTAATTCCTCCAATACCCAACCACGTTCACTGACAGTTTTTAAGACTGCTCAGAAAGCACATCATTTGAATAATATATTATCTAAGAAGTGTTGTACAGCTTGTTCAGACTTAGATCATTCAGTTACATTCCACTATCATATCTGTCAGAAGTTCAATAGTCACAAGTACAACATATTGTGAAGGCTTTGTGCATATATCCAAGAAACCCTTGATGGAGACCACCTGTTTTTTTTATTCCCTTCTGGGGCAAAATGTACTATACTTCATGTTTCTAAAGAAGAAACCATGGTAATACAAATTAGTAAAAAGATTTATCAAAGATGTTCTTTTGTTGAAACTGTTGCTCATCTCAACAAAATTTTGCAGAGTTTTCCATCTGGAAATGTCATTTTAATTAAACCTTATTTTTCTGCTGTTGTGGAATTTAAGGGGGGGGGGGGGAAGAAGCTCCAGCATTTATAAGTATTTGTTCACAAAGATTCCATAAAAATCAGAAATCTTTTAAAACATCACTATTAGAACAGAATAAAAGGATACTTCAGATTAGATGCTACTCAGTTCCAAGATTCTGTTTTATCTGTAAGTGCAGTCTGCAGGCTTAAAACCCTTGCAGAAAATAATTCATAATGGAATAGCTGTGTATGTGAATCTTATCATGGGGTACACTACTCCATATGCCTAAACTATTTTGGCAAGAAGCCTTTTTAAAAGTCTCAGCACTGGCATGACACTGATAAAAATGTATGATTTACAAAATCATATTAACATTCATAAAGAGGAAATGAGGAAAGTTCTTGATTAAAAAGCTGGTTTTAATTAACTAACATCTAAATATTTGCTTAAAGCATGGTGATATATTTGTGAACATTATCAGTGTACTAAGATAAATCTGACATTTAGGGTGGGAATCAACTCAGAGACCTAGGGATTGACTTGTCTAAGTAGAAGCATTTTATGTCATCTGAGATTTCTTGGAGTTTCCTACCTGGCAGAATGACAGAGAGTCTCCGTATGGACGTCTTGAATACTGTAGGACATCGGGGGTGACTCTATATTTAGGCAAATGAGTTACTTTTCTAAATGCAGTGTCTTGAATCAGCTGACAAAATACAGGCATGTAGTATTATTACCTGACATTCCACAAGGTGTTGCTTCCACTTCTAGCTGGTGCTCCAAAAGGATATGGTTTTCCTATGAACACCATGGCATACCATACCCCAGTGCAGCTACCTCACATACCCTAGGATGTCCCCAATGGTGATAGATGCCTACATGTGGGCATCTGGCTCTAGGTGTCTTCAGTGCAGGGATACACATACGAGCCAGATGTTTCAACAGCCTAAACAACCGCTTAACACTTTCTGTTCTCTGTTGAAAACACCAGGATACCAGAACTGTGACCTGATTACAATTACTACAGCAGGTTATAAGGCCTGAGAAGATAATACGAAGCTTTGTCCAACATCTGTTGAACACAAACAATCACAACCATTCTGTGATCTTTAACCAATAGTTAATGCAAGTATACCATATATTGCAATCCTTTGGTAGAATATAAAGCAACACTCAGATATAAGATAAAACTGCAGAGCTGTTTAGAAGGGATAAGTATGTGGACTTTTATAGCAAATATATAAAACCGGATGCAGGCAAATGTAATGGTGAGGAGGAAATCAGTATCATCAAGATCTGCATCTCCTCAGGAAGATCCATAATGCTGACAACCTGCTGCAACAGCACATCTAAGGAGTAGTAACCTTGGAAGTTCTTGTGAAATCAAATAGAGAGCAAGACACCAGAGAAGTGAAATATCACTTCTTTAAAATATCAGCTATGGTAACTACAGTTCATTATTTCTTTTTATTGCTATTTGATTCTGACTAATAAAGAGGAAAGATAGAAGATGTCTGAGAAGCACAGGCATGAAATGATAAAAACATTATTTTTAAGAAATGAGCAAAAGCAGCAACACAAGTCTAGTGAACTTTGGAAAGAAACCTTTCAGACCTAGAGAGAGAGGAGGAAGGCAGGGCATCTTGGAAGGATTGACGTAAGTATTACAAGCTTGCATGCAAGCTATCAGTCAAATGATCATCAAATGCACAGCAGCAAACTATCTTAATGGGGAGGATGATAGGAGGCAGGCAAAGAGATCAATAAGGAGTTCAATTGAAAATTAAAAATGAGATTAAATTACAATGGGAATCCACAGCCACTTGAGAACCCTAGTTTTTCTGAGATGTCCTGAAGGGCTGGCAAGATAAGACAAGACACAGTGCCAGTTGGAGCTGCATCAGCTTTGGGCCAGGTGAAACAGCCCAGGTATCTCAGTGACACTAGATGTATATGTTCAGGCAATAGAGGTGTGCCATGAAACACATTACCTGAGATGCTAACTGGTAGGTGTCAATACCTGAGGCAGGCTACAAGCTTCTGTTGTAGCCAGTGGAGATCTCAGGTTCAGTTCAGTTGCTCACATGAAGGAATTTAGTAGTATTCAAGAGGACCAAGAGTTACCAGTGGATGACACAGGACCTACAGAAGACCGGTGTCCTTTTGAAGAGGCAGCTGGAGATCTTATGTAGTAACCATATTGCCTAAAATGACACTAAACCTCTAGTTAATTCAGTCTATGAATCCTAGATAGCCATTCAGCCTTCCTTAGAGAAAATGCCGTAGGCAAAATTCACCTACATAAACACTGACATCTCACATCTTCTGAAATGCTTTGGAGTATCCTATTCACCTGCACAGTCTGCTTCACTAGAACATGAGCTTTCCAGAAGCCCTGTTCATCTTTGCTTTTGAAAATTACTTGGATATTTTAGGGTGGCCAGGCACATATGTCTAATGAATTGACCAAGCCCATGCAGACATCCATATTCTGGGTTTGTTAATTTCAAACCAACACAGCTTTAAGGGATCAGCTTAGTTGCCTCAACATTTTATCACTGTTTGAATTACCTTACAGCATACACATAACCTCCAAGCACCAGTCATGAGACTTGAAGTCCTGTGTCATACCTGCTCATTCTAAATGTATCCAAAAGGTACTAAGCATCTTATAATTGATGTGAAGTATAAGGGATTTTATCAAGACATCAAGAAAGTTCTGAAACCCAGACTAACATTCATGACCATTTCCTTACTTGTCTTGGCAAAATGCCAACTCAGGCAGTACAAGAAAAGTGCTTTACTGGCAAGGATGTGACTTTAAAAATTGGCAGTTTATTTCCCTGGTAAGATTAGTGCCACATTACTGCTCAGTGCAGAGCAAGTTAATGAGCCAGGCGTTCTCAGAGGGGTATTGTAAGATGATCTATGTCTTTAACATATCTTTAAGGATGTATCTCTTTGGTCCAACAGGATTGTGGTTTTGTAACATGGACTGAACACAAATAAAACCTGGACTCTACAGTCATATGTTATTACTTCCAGCTGATGTTATTAAAACAAAATTATCCCATTTCGATGCTGTCCTCATTTATTCTGTCAAATAGAAGTTCTAATTTAGCTTCCTCAATGGATGCAATTCCTTGCACTTGTGATATACTTTCTCAACCTTTCAGTACAGAGGTTTGTTGTGTTGTATAAACACGGATTCTGCTTCCTTAGAAAAGTTGAACAGTTGTTCCCTTTCCTATTCCACAAAGCAGTTAAGCATAAACTGAAAGTTCAATGAAATCAAACTCATCATACGTTTAAGTGCTCTACTGAACTGCATCACATTTTAATCTGTCAAGGTCTGTTGATAATGTCTTATGATGCACAAGCCTTTTCATCCATAACAAAGGCTTTTTTTACACAGGACATTATTTAAAGGAACGCATGCACAAAAATGCCTAGGAAAGATTATAGGAATAAACTAAGCATGACTGGTTTGTTTCCTGAATATATATTCCCAGGCTTCAATATTTCCTGAGAATTTTAAGGTCTCTGTGTCTTTGGTAACTTTAGTCTAATATTATCTTGTCCAGTGTTCTTTTGAGCATGTAGTATTCACAACATCTATTGACAAAGGCTGGGTGCTGGATCCTGCACTTGGGTCACAATACCCCATGCAACACTACAGGCTTGGGAGAAGAGTGGCTGGAGAACTGCCCATTAGAAAAGGACATGGAAGTATTGATCAACAGCTGGCTTAGTATGAGCCAGCAGTGTACCCTGGTGACCAAGAAGGCCAACACCATACTGGCCTGCACCAGGAATAGTGTGGTCAGCAGGACTAGGGCAGGGATCACCCCCCTCTAATTGAAACAGCTGAAACTACACCTCAAATGCTGAATTCACTTTTGGGCCTCTCACTACAATGAAGGCAGGAGACGAGATGTCTGGTGGAGCTTCACTAATCTTTTAGCAAGCAACAACAATAAATGGATAGTTGTATAGTAGGGACATCCTGTGAAATTCATAACCTTGTAGATAGTGTTTATCTCCAGGAACAGGACAACAAGACATCTCGAG
>WUAM01000269.1:9566734-9580562 GCA_024336885.1 Actenoides hombroni | reverse complement strand
GACTATGTAAATGAATTCTAGGAACTCATTAGTATAAGACTGCCCTTTCTAAGAAATATAATGAATATGTATGTTTACTCTGCATATAGACAGCTTGTATCGGTGCATACATTTGGAGGAGTGATCCCTGCAAAACAAAGAATACCTGCTTAATGACTTCGGTTATTGAGTTTTTCACTGCATCAACAAGAAGGACATTTAGATGCTGGAGCACATCCAAAAAAGGGCAATGAAGCTGGTGAGGGGTCTAGAGAATGTGTGTTGTAAGGAACAGCTGAGGGAACGGGAGTTGTTTAGTCTGGAGAAAAGGAAGCTGAGAGGAGACATTATTGCTCTCTACAACAGTCTGAAAGGAGGTTGTAGTGATGTAGAGGTTGGTCTCTTCTCCCATATAGCAAGTGATGGGACAAGAAGAAATGGCCTCAAATCGTGCCAGGGGATTTTTAGATTAGATATTAGGAAAAATATACTGACACAAAGTGTTGTAAAGCACTGCAATGGCCTGCCCAGGAAGGTGTTGGAGTCACCATCCCTGGAGATGTTTAATATGTGTAGATGTGGTGATTAGGGACATGGGTTTCTGGTGAACCGTCAGTGCTGAATTAACAGTTGGACTTCATGGTCTTGAAGGTCTCTTTCAACCATATATGATTCTATGATTTTATGGTAAATGTTGTTTCTCTGATGAATAAAAAAGACTATGATTGCATTTAATTTAGCTGCTGCGAGAAGAAGAGGCCATGGAGTTCAAATTTTCTGGTAGTCCAGACCCGGGGACTCAAAGTTTCCATGCAATATAGAAGCCAGGATTTTGTTTACAAAGAAGTCAAGAGTGCGAGTGGTGGGAGGGGAGTGACATATGCCTTAGTCTCATTTTGATCAGGAGCTGGGATGGTGCCAGAGTGCCATATAGACAGAGCTTAAACATTGGCTTCATTGCAGAATACATAAACCTCTGCTAGGAGGAAATACCAGACATAAAATGGCTCTTTAATCTCACAGACAAATTCCAATTAGAAATGCACTACACACTTTTTACACTAGGCATGATTAATCACTGGAACAAACTACCAGTAGAATTGATGAATTCACCATTTCTTGGTGCTTTCAAGTCAGGACTGGATGCACTCCTAGAATTTATGTGATAGCCAAACACATGCTTTAGTCAAGTACAGTGTTTGTTATTGGGGTTAATATTGTGGGTAATAGAGTAAATTTAATGTGTTTTTTTTTCATACAGTGGAGGTCAAACTTTCTGCCTTAGAACTCTCTAAAGCTGATTACAGACTTATTTCAGACAACATAACATGAATCCTCCCCAGATTCTTTCCCCTTCCCTGCATTGTCTGTGACAGAGTTCTGGTTTGAAATGCAAACTCCTGTTTAAGTTCCTGCATTCCCAAATAAATAAATTGTTGAATGTGATAAGAAATTAGTAGATTAATAAGATAAGAGATACAAAACACGTAATTGGATTTGGGCCCAAACACCTTCCAACAAACATTAAACAAGCAAAAGTAGGGTAAAATATCTAATATTCATCAGTAAGACTCATTTCACGTAGCCTTTGTTTTGTAGCAACTAGCTCCTCATAAAAGCACAGTCTGGAAAGAAGCTCCTGGGTCACCAAATCCAATTTCTTGGTATCTTCTAGAGATAATTGAATAACTCCTTTCATAAACTGATGAACACAATTTTAAGAAGGAAAACTCCATTGACCTACCTCTAATTTCTATTATTCCAAAATCTGATGACTATATACTCAACTTGTAATTTTCAGCCCTCAAAGCCTGTAAATAACTTTTTCTTCATTACCCACCTTTAATCTACTTAGTACTTGTATCTTTCTGGAATGTAGGTGCTTAAATATTTAGGCCAAGTAACATTTTACATTTAGTTTTTATTTTCCTAAGCCAAACTCTTCTACTTGCTTTATTTAAAGACAGGTTCTCTAGTCATGACATCACTGTATTAGTCTTTCTTCTTTATTCTTTCAGTTAAAATTGTTTTTTTTTTAATTGTGGATGACAATGATGCTCTAACGGAGGTCTCAGGAGGGCTGTAGATGATAGCAGTATCTCTACACCTCCTCAAGACAGACAAGCTTTGCATTAGCTTTTTTTGCAACTATATCATATTAGTGGCTTGCAGTCTTTGAGCCACTATGTAAGACACCCAGATCCTTTTACTTTTGATTACTTGTGACTGTGAAATTTCTACTTAAAGGTAGAAGTTCTTGGTTTTGGTTCCTAAGGGCACAAGCCTGTACTTAGTGATCTTGGATTTAATTCCTTTTTTTGGTACTCCAGTTCTCCCAATCACAGTTCTCCCAATAGTGTACCTGGATTCTCCTCTGTATGGGCAATGTTGCGTATCTTGTTTGTATTAACAAATTTCAACGGTGTACTTCTTTGTTCTGAACTCATTAATGTTCAGTGCTCTGCATTATGCATTCTGAATCCGGAATGAATTATGATCAGTGTCAACAAAAGTATTACCTGAAAGAATGCACATGTAATAATCTCTGCTGTAATAGTAACTACTGACTGATAGTGTTTGAAAAATATGTATACAAAGATTTCTTTTGGGTCCCTAAAAGAGATGAGAAATGAAAGTGACTGGCCTCCATTCCTAGTCTAGTACTGACAGTAAATGTGTCCCAGCACAGGAGGGAACAGTGTGTTGTCCGTATGGTTACAGCAGGGTACACAGAGGCTGGCCAGGTATTAGCACATCCTCTAGGACTGGATGCTAGCACTCTGTCTTCACAAGAAAAACTGAGCCTTCTGCAAAGAAACTGCAATCTCCTCAAAATGAAATGTCTGCAAAAGGGTTTAAAAGGGCCTACAAAAGGACATAGTTTAATCATAAACATGCACAGACATTTGCCGATTACCTTTCAGTTCTGCCTGTGGGTAGTTCACCATGTTAATTTCATGTCTTCCCAGAGGGTTTAGAGGAGTGACAAACACAGTCAGTATGCACAATGCTATATTCAGATTATGTTTCCTCTTTATAATGTATGTTGATTTTATGTATATTTTTAACGTATATTTTCATAATTCATTTGCACAACTATTAAAATATTGGGTAAATGTTGTAAACATAGAACAGTGTTTAATTATATATAATTTATGATATAATTTTGTCTTTGCTGGATATAGCTACTGGTAATGAATTGGTCCTGGATAGTTGATATAAAACATACAAGTACTCCCTAAAAAAACAATGATTTTATAATCACCATTTTAACATAAAGAGGATGCCCTTAGGGTGTCTATCTGCAGCTAAATGCTGCCTACCCTACATATCAGAGCATATAAAGCATTTCTCAGTTTCTTTGGAGACTATAGAACTCATTATTGTGTCACTAAAAGCACTGAAATATTTGATTTCAATGACTGGATCTTTGTCACAAGGTAAATTATTAATGGCTATTTGGCATTTAATTATTTCCAAATGTTTTTATTGCCAACTATTAAATTAAGGGAGACTAGAAAGGAGAGACTACAATTTGAAATTGACTGCCAACTTTTAATCGAGATTTTTTTCTCCTGAGAATATGGTGGCTGGATCTTGCATTAGTAGCTCATTGAAGCACATATATTTCTTCTGACATATATTATAGATAGATCTTTTTATTGATGCCAAAATGTTTTTCTGTTTTAAAGTATCACCACAGAAGACTCCTTTCTAGAAATTGTTTATATTGTAATTATGCTCTTTGCAACACTCCAAATACATATACTATTGCATTTAATGGGTATCACACCAGCTGGTAATATTCTGTAGATTTTGTGCCATTGATATTTGTTTTGCAAAAATAGAACTGTATTATATGTGATTTTCTTTCCACTTGCAGCATGTTTCATTATTTAGCAGAATAATGAATAATGATCTCTTTCAATATTTCTGTTGCTGTACCAAATTGTACTGTTATGGTAATGCTTACTTATTGTCCTCCATAGAATAAAGCTGCAAATATTCAACCTTTACTTACAGATTTGGGTGGAATAAATACAAACTACTGCCTGATGAAGAAAATCGGTATTATACCTAAAAAGGCTCAAGTCCGGCTCTTCAAAGGTCTTAAAATATATTAATTTGATTTTTGTTCTTAAGAAAATACAAAACACAAATCTCTGTGTGCTGTATCACCCTCATTTGTGTTGAAATAAGCTCTAAAGAATTACAAGTCAGAAAGATCAAGACAGGACCTTAGGTACTAAGAATATATCCTTGAGGAGAACTTCACCCAGTACTTTTGCATCAAAACTAAGACTGAATTTGAACATATTAATTTTTTTTGTACTTCTAGACCATCTTTGTTTCAGTCTGAAGAGAACTGGCACTCCCTGTGGGCAAAGGACCTGGGTGAAAGCCAGCTCAAACAGCAAGACTTAGAGGTGTGCTAGTGTAGTGCTGCATCCTCCTTTGTTGCCAATCAGTAGACATTATTAGTCCTAAATTAATACTGCAGTAAAAATGTTTGCTCAGTTTCTGGTTTGAAGTTGGTTTATACCAGCCTATCTTGGAGCAAAAGAATAATCTCCTAACTGACTGCAAAATCTTGTGGGTTTGTGTCTTTAGAAGATAACCTTGATTCACATTGGATAGCTTAAAAAGGAGATACAAATCAACATGACTAAAAGTGTTGGATTCCTTCTACCTAACCCCAGATGTCCATTCTGTACTTACATGCCTTTGAGGTGTTCTTATAGACTCTTGACATAGACTGTGGTAACAAAAGACATTTCTAGGCTGCAAACAGTCTCATCCAAAACCAGTAATCCAAAATAGGTTAGATGAATTCTATAGTTGCCATTTTTTTCCTCATTGATTATAAAGGGAGAAAGAAGAACATTCCTCTGAGGAATACTTAGTGACACCCAATATCTGTGGGCAAATCCCCAAACTGATCCCATCCTAGCTATCCAGTTGATTTGTTGTCTAGATTCCACAGACATTATTAACAAGATATCTTCTGTTAATGGAAATTTATGTTCTTAGTATCCAGAAAACCACATAGTTTAGTCACTTAAATTTAGGTGTCTTGAACCCAGTTGAGTTGAAGGAATTTGGTGCAGTTGCCTAGAAACAAGCATATAACACCATTTGAGGTATGCTGGAGCATCCCAGAAATCTGCATAGGTACTAGTAGGAGAGACAAAAAGCTTGCAGAAGGATCTGTATCCTTCTGTCCCTTCAGGTCTCCACCAGATGGGATAGACCATAATAACTCAAAAGGCAGAAGATGCCTCAGTTTAAGGCACACTCTGGGTGTCAGAATCTCACCCCCCCATGGCTGGTGAAAACAGCCACTGCAATGACTGCCTTTATATAAAAAGTCATATAAAAAGACAGAAAATTTCTGATATCAGGACAGAATGTGTAAAAGAATAAAATATAGAATACAAGAGGAATGCCAGTCTATTGCAGAGGTACCTCAAATGATTATTCTGGAGGGGAGATTTGGGTAATTTCAGTTGGGCTAGTATTGCTGGGAGAAGTTTCTGTGAAGGGATGGCTCATGCTTGCAGTTTAAGGATAGTGATCCAAGAAAGAACACTTTAATAATAAAGGACTGGATGAGAAAAGGCACAGTTATAACAACCTTGACAATTTGCAAGTCATGGTTTAGGCCCCAGCAGTTACAATATTTAAGAAACAATGTTATAATTGGGTTGGTCTTATGTATGGGTGTTGTTTTTAATGTCTTTACTGCACCCAGGTTGTTCACCCTTTATTTCTCACCTGTAAGATTAGAAATACGTATCTTGAAACAACATCTACTGACATGCCGCCAGCAAGTGGTGCTTTGGGAAAAATGCATCCAAGAGTTCTATAAAAAAAAAAATTAAAAAATCAAAACATCACGATTATTTTCTACTTCACAAATTTAATTTCCATTGCAATTAATTCAATGGCTGTTCCTACCTGGTCAAGTCAGGCACAGACAAGAGTCTTTCCAGGATGTTGAGTCCTAGTTTGCACACACTGGTTGGACTAAAGAGCTGCAAATTTTCCAGTGTCAAACCGGGACAGCCTGCACTGCTGTCAGCCGTGCTCCCTCTCAGGACAGGGAATCAATAGCAGCTGCTGGCAGAGACCTGTCAACTCTTTTCATATGTGTCTTTCAGTGTCTTTATCCTCACACGGCCATATTAATTTCTGCTGGGGAAATGTAGCCTGACATAAAACTTTCCATTCAGATGAGCAGATCTGGCAGATTTGTCTATGTATTAATAGACTAAGTTCAGCAGAATTTAAGATGCAAATTTATTCTTGTCCTATTTTCCTTTTCGCACTTTCAGTCTCTGTTTTCTCCCCTGTGCTTTTTCCCTATCTGTTTACATTTCCTCATCTCCTCTGGTCCATATTGATAACATTAATTGTAATCTTTTAATCTCCCATAATTCACTAGATTACCTTTTAAGTGAGAGAAGAGGACAATAGGGCTGGGAGTTTGTGGCCTTTCCTCTCCACCTTGTCCTTGTGGTAGAACTATTAATGGCACCGCAAAAGGAAAAACCAGATGTGTCTCCTCTTCAGCAGGCAGAACAGAGGCCAAGCAAAGAGAAAAAAATCCTGGCATGGGGAAGGACAAAATAATAACAAACCAGCTGACCATTGGCAGTTTCTAGAAGCTACCAGCAGCTAATATACAGTGAAGTTGGGTCACCATGGTGGATATTTTGTGAAGAGCAATGTCTGCATTAACAGCCATCTTGTCCTTGCTGAAGGAAGGAAAATTAATACTTCTAGAGTGCCACCAGAGATTCTCCACTCGAGCCAAGCACTGTGAATACGTTCATTTTGTCTAAATTTGTTTATCTTTTGGGGTATGGTGAGAGTGCCAAAAGCCCGAGAGACACTGGAATGTACTTCAGTCTGGTGAGCAAGTAGCATGAGCTGCTGCTCCCTCCAAAAGTAGCAAGAGAGTGATGCACCCTGCTACCCACTGTTGTTTCCATGAAGGAGGCTGGCAATCTCTCCCATGCCACAGGATCTGAGGGCTGATGGGGGTTGTGGGCTCCTGCTCTGTGGGACCCACTACTGCTGAGTCCTTTAGATATGGCAGCTTTGTCTTAGCAGGGCACAGGGGGTATGAGGCCTCCTCCTGCCTTTTTCTCCTTGGTTTTATGGGCAGTGAAACAGGCTGAGCTTTGCCTTCCTGTCTCAGCAGGACAGATGCTGCTGAACCAGTTAGGATGGACCTTGCAGGTCCGAGTCCAAGACAGTCTAGTTATTTTTGCTGATTCATGGATCAGAAGGCCGTAGGAAGTCATTATGCACATTCATCCTTATCTGCTAAGGTGCACTGACTGTAGCACTTCCCACTGTCCTCATTCACTTTTAGATGAGATGGATATTTTAAAGAAATAATAAACCACCCAAGCTCATTTAAAAAGCTAATTACTGTTGGGAAGTAACAGGAAGCTGCTGATGCTGCAAGGCCTGCACAGGGCACTGGCAGGGAAAAGCCCTGGTGCTCGATCCATGCAACATGTGTAGTCCTGGGCTCAGAAGGATCATCCCCCCACACTCAGTTCTCCTGAGCCCAGGAACAGAATTGAGTCCTATGGTGCAGTCAGGAGGAGGGATTTGGTTATCACCCTGACAACTTTAGGCAAATTAAAAAAACAACAAAACACTGAAACTGGAATGTGGTCTGAAATACTAAATTAAAGTTCTATTCAAAGAAAGAAGAGACTTTGCCATCAACCTTCTCCTAAGGACTATTTATGACTGTCTATTTTTTTGTGTTTCCTTCCTGTGACTCAGACATCTTGCTTTTCTTTTCAGCACTTAATATCCATCTTTAGCCAACAATGCAATAGAATCTGACTGACCAAGCACGTTATCATAATTCAGAATTGCAAGGTTTTCCTTTGTTTCCTTCTTTGGTTAGTTGTGTGTTGCTACCAATGTTATTTAGCATGCTGACTCTTGCAAAGGCTTTTGAGACAAAAAAAGCCTCTTACTGTAAAATAGTCTCAAAATACCTAGAGATATGTGTGTTTTTCACTACTTTGATATGACATCAGCATTATGTAAAGTTCGATTTTCTTTTTTTTTTTTTTTTTTTTGGCAGGAACTTGACAACGTCAGATTTACTTGTATAGATTCCACCTTGAGATGTAATTTTACATCACATTCTGCAATCTTTTTCTGAGTGTTTTCTGACGAATGCTCCAAGGTGCTCCAGCTACTTACATGATACAGAGAGAGACAGGTTCAGTCTATTATGGTACTTGCCCCCTCCACTTAGCTAGCTATAAGTCTGAAGCTGAAGATCACAACTTGCCTGATTAAGTGTAGTTTCCATGGTGGCAGCAACATGCTGATGTAGAAACTGCCACTTTAGTGGCAGAAGTAAGGAAGATGATAATATATAACTACTATTTGCTGAAATACTGCAAGTCAAGGTAATTGCCTACCACTACTTTGAACGTCAGGAGTATATGTTCACTTAATATTACTGTTGTAAGTTCTGAGGGTCACCTAAGCTACTCCTCAAAGACTTGGGCCTTTTTTTTTACCATCCGGAGGTCTTGAATAATGCAAATGTTTCCTAATAACCAGAGTATTTTAGCTTCAATTTTCTTTCCTGGCCAAATAATGAGGTCAAGGAAGCTTTGTCCTTAGAGGACAGTTTTTTTTATACCTCATTTATGTTTTAAGATGGATCAACCTAAAATGGAGCATAAACATGGTGAGTGCCACTCCTTCACTTGTTTGTAATCTCTCTTTTGAGGGCTTGAGGTATATTTTCCATGGTTGTGGGAAAAGGGGTTTAATTGCTTGCTCTTTAGTTCATGCATGTCAGGTCATGTATTTGCTGTTATCTAGGAATACATGTGTATGTACTCATACAAATAAATAGCACTTTTAAAAATCTTCCACCCCTCCAGTTTTTTAATAAACCAACAAAGTGTAATATATCTTGTGGGTTTTTGTTTATATTTTTACCTTTGTATTTTTCATTGTGTTCTGTAAAATGTTACTGTTTTGAAAAATTACATTGAAAAGAAAAGTAACCTTCTTCTTCAGTTCTTAAAACCTTCCTTTTACACCTCAAACCTAGGGACCATTATTTTCTTCTACGTGATAGTAAAAAGGAGGAGACAAAGCAAAAATAAAACTGCTCAGTTTTGAAAATGTCTCAGTTTTTTGAATCCTTTAACAATATTTTACATTTTAAATAAAAATCCTGTTTTTTCTCCCTGCGACTTTGTTATTTAAGCTTGATCACAGTAATATTTTTCAATTTTATTTTTTTTTACAAAACCCAATATATGGGTTTTTCTGCATTTTCTGATTAAGCAGTGATAAATCCAATATATTTCTTCTTTTATTTGAATCTTTTATTCTGTGTTAGCTCACATTTATTCTTATCTTGGGGAAAGTAAAGCATAGTTCTGGAATTCAAATCCTGATCCACCAGAGGAAGGAATCTGCCTTCAGGTGAGTGGAAATGTTATTATGGCTCATCGTTCTCATTTTCACTTTATGATCCTTGAAAAAATCCAAATAAACCAAAGAAAAAGAAAGTTTTTATTCTTGACTAATCATTTTAACTCAAGCAAAGTGAGAACAGTCAAAAGATATATTTAAATAACATTTACGACTGACAAAAAAATTTCTTTTCCATGCCATAACTAGAGGTCTCCTTCGGAAAGTGTAAAGTCCTATAACAGAAGGAGATCCCATTGTCTCAGGGGAACAGACTGATGCCCCTGACACTGGAAGGGATTTTCCTAAGCAGGCTACTCTGGGCTGAGGTATGGGAAGAGGTGAAAGAAAGAGTGAAACTGAGTCTGGCTTTCAACAACTTTTGGGGACTTTCTTTTCACAGAGAAATGATTCAAGGGGAAAAACACTATACCTCCACCTCAGACTCTGTCTCTGAATTATTACTTATTTTGAGTAAAAATTTTCAGTATTTTTCAAATGAAATTTAACAATAAGTATGTACAATAACATCAGTATTCATTTACTGTGAGTAATTAAAAAAAAAATTGCTTGGTGTACTCTCTTTTTTTGTTTGTTGTATCTCTTAATTTCTCTGTTCCTCCTGACAATTTGCAGAAACTTGCTTATGTATAATTCTAAGATATTTGTTCCTCAGGTGGCAAACATTAACGTTAAAAACATATCATGGTCCTTAGTCTTGTAAATAAACAGCTGAAATAGCCTGACTATAAAGTCACAGTGTCTTCCCGATCAGCTGAATTGAACTATGATGTGGCAATTTTGTACACAGTCAGACACTGAAAACAGACATGCTTTTGTAAAGAGAATGGAAAATTTTTGATTCGTCAGCTTAACTGAAAGCATAATGAAAGCACTAGGGCAAGGAATTTGGAGTGCTGAGGTGAAGAAGAAAAGAATTGGATTCTACAGTGTGCCGCGAGCTCCGAACCCACAGTGTTCATAATACCTTACTGAAAGATCCTGCTAAGCACCAGTCTGTAAAATGGGAGTGGTCATTCATGAGGAAAATATGCTTTTATATATATTAAAAAAACCCCTCCAGAAACAAAAAACAAACCAAAACATAACAACAAATAAAACACCAAAACACAAAACAATCAACAAACCCCAACAAACAAACAAAAAAACCAAATAAAATAAAATTAAACCAACAAAACACCAACCCTCCCTCCCACAACAGTGATTCATTAATTGCCTGTGCAAGGCACACACTGGAGAAAATAAATAGAACCTGTCATACTTGAAATAGGAAAAGGGAGGAGATGATGATGGGATAGAAGAGACAAAGTGATACATAAGACATGACATGAAAGCAAAAGTCAGATAAAGTGAAAGACCAAAATAAGAAAGAACAGTGACACAAAGTCATAGCACAATCTTAACAAGCCAATGTCAGGACACAGGATCATGGATGTTTTCAAGCTGTCTGCAATTTCCTTCAATAAATTGGCTTTAAAGATTTGATAACATTTCCCACAGGAAGGACTGCAGCCTTATTAAGATGTGTTGTATCGCCTAGCCACAGGTTCCAAGTCCCACTATAATGTCGTTCTCAGTTCAGAGTAAAGGATTTCTTCTATTAGAAATTATCGTTAATAACAAGATGCCTGTCAGTTGACCTTTCTCAGAAAAAATATCACTGGTGAAATCTTTCTAAAAATCTGGCATATGTCTCAAATATATCATCTGAATCTTTATTTTGGGTCCAAAATCTCATCTTCAGCTACATGTTCTTTATTCTCATTAACATCAGTGGAAGCTTAGCTCAAATCCAAGGGCAAAATTTGTCCTCTACTGCTCAAAAGGGTAGGAAGTTGTATGTGAAAATTTAGGTTTCTGTAGATGTTCTATTATACTCCCTTCTCCTCTTCTTCTCTTATCTTCTCTATTCTCTTTCCTGATTAGCAATGACTACAGGGAAATAGGATGTGAAATATGTGGCCCTAAATAAATGACATATTTGATTCCTGACTTAACAACAGAAATTACATTGACTTAACCTTAAGCAGGTGTTTTTGCATATAGAAATGGATTAAAATTACCTAATAGAATTCTGAGTATGTATTTTGTCATCCAGGACAGTTAAGTGGTTGTGTGATACTTAGTACTGAGTTAAGAAAGACCTTAAAATTTTACTTATTTATATAGTGTAGCAGAGTAATTTTCCTTCGCTACTAATATAACAAGGGTTTATTTTGGAAACTGAAAGTTTTCACTGAGCTGGGGTGTTGACACTGTGAAAGCTAATGAAAATAAAAGACACAATGCTTTAAAATCTGCTCTGTAAAGCCTTTGAAAGGCTGGATTTGTTGTTTTAGCATAGACCTCAAGATGTAACTGTCTTTGAGGTAAAAGATCTGAATTTAAGTGTCATAGAATCAAAGAATGTTAGGGGTTGGACGGGACCTCCAGAGACCATCTAGTCCAGCTTCCCTGGGAGGCAGGTTATGCAATTGTTTATAGATGCACTAGGAATGGGATTTAGATGCCTGAGCAAAGATACTCTGTGGCACTTGTGACATTGTAGGTTATCCAAGGCATCTGCACAGGACTGCACATTACAAAGGCCCTAGAAAAGATCTGAGTGCTCCTGGAGAGGCTACTGGTAGCTGGATAGGCTTCCTTCAGACACCTCAGATGGCAGCAGACTCCTGTGATGACATGTGAATCAGAGCCTTTCAAGCTTATTAATATACTGGAAGGAACTTATAGAATGATTCAGCTCAGTCTAAAACAAAGATCAGGTGTCTGTATGTAGATGTCTACAGGTACAACAGTTGTTTTAACTCTCCCTGTAGTCAATGGAGGATCAAATGCAGTTGTAGATGCGTAGCTGCTTAGTGCATTTGAGATGACTAAGGGATGCCTGCGCTATCTGGATGGGGTTGGAAGATATGGCAAAGAATTTATGGTATAACCACATCCTTCTGATCTTGCAGATGGAGACCAGGTAGAATATCTGAGGGTATCTAATATAAGCAGAAGCCTGCTGATTTTGGCAAGGTGTAGGAAGTGAGGTGGAAGATGTGGATATTAGACAGACATGCTGAAATCCTGTCAGCAGCCAGCTCTTGCCACTGTCTGTATATTATAGAAACAGTTGACAGCATATATTGACACCTCCCTGTGTAAAAATTGTCTCAGTGTCAGTGTTTCCCAGCAGTTTAAAGTGTTGACACCCTACATGATGGATTTCCAAGAGACAGGGGAAAAAAAAAAGAGGATGCTGTGATGGTGGGTGGAGAGAAAATGTATAAGGGCATGAGAATTTGTGAGCATAATCTCTGGCATGTAGGGGAATGGAAAGTACTCAGACCAGAATGCACTATGGGTGGTGGAGTACAGGGACAGGCAGAGCTGTGAAGCTGTCTCTCTGAGCCCCAAGGCTTTGGGAAAGGTCAGGGTGGATGATATGTGAGGGCCCTGAGGAAAAGACATACAACAGATGGCAGGGATAGAGGATAGAGCCTGGAAGCAAAGGGTTTGTACTGGCTATAATTCTAATAATAAGCAGCACTGTGTCCTGTTTGCTGGCCCCAAAATCAGATGGCATATATTGGACACAGTCTTTCTGTTAAACACTCTCTGCCTCCAAACAGGAAAAGATACAACCAAGAGTACTACTGGGAATGTTTCTGTCTGGACAGCACTGAAGCAATACTAGCTGACCAATGACAAGACTAAGAGGGAGAATTTTAATGACAGCTGTGTGCCTAGGCTCAGATCTCTGTTCTGGTTATATTTGATTTAGTAATCGGTGTTTGTAGAATCCATTCCCCACAGCTTTGCCCAATGGCCACTTTGAATGCAGCCCTGTTTTGGATGCCAAGAGAGTCTAGCTACGTAGATATGAGCCACTCTGTGCTCACTGCCCTTGAGGCCTTGGAACAATCTTTTTTCACTTTATTTGCTAATACAAGAGTCTTCCCAAAATGGGCAGGAGTAGAAGAAAGAGGACTGGGACATATTGATAAAGAAGACATCTCAGGATAAGAAATACCCTAGTACCTGGGAAAATGATCGAACACAGCACGAGGGACGATAATATCTTGATTTGGGGAACGATGGGAGTGTAAATGTAGGAAATTGCTCCCCAGCATCATGGGAATGTGGAAAAACAGAAACCTTTGTCAAAAGCATCTGTGATCCTCAGATCACACATCATCTTCCCACTCATTTATGCTTAAACCACAGTGTTAATTCCTGTCTGAAGTATTGGCCAGTTTTTAGGTCTTTGCAGGACTCTGAAGAGCCTTGAACAGAGTGAAAGCCAGAACTGCAGTGTCTGAAAATGGGAACAATAAGCACCATTATGACCTACTTGTAATTT
>WUAM01000269.1:9514603-9566634 GCA_024336885.1 Actenoides hombroni | reverse complement strand
TCAAAGAGAGGTTAGCAAACTATTCGTTAGAATGTTTGAATTTCATACAAAGAAGCCAAAAAGTTAACAGTCCCAGACCCTCCTTCCTTGCTTTTCATAAAATTGATCTGTGTAGAAAATTTATTTTAGAAAAGATTTTAATATTTTAAAATGTATTCTTTTTTGATTCAGAACAAAATCTCCAGAATCTGAAAATTCTGATTCCATGAGAAAATTCTGATTCCATGACCTCAGATCTTTGGACCCAAGAAGATCTGTTGTTTTCCGGACAGTCTGTTTTCCAAGATCTCAGTCAAGCTAGTGAGTAAGTTTACCCAGGTCTGTAACACTACTGAAGAAATGGCTTGGCAGAATGCCAAACAAGCTTTCATCAAAACATTGCCAGATTTCTGGAATAACATTGTCTGAGCTGAACAGTCCCTACAAATACTTTGACTGTGTGGAATTAGAATATCTGAGTATTTCTAAGCATTTCTGCTCCTGATTAGTAAATCCACTCATGCGTCCTTCTAGGTCCATTTCACTCCTGACATTTCCTGAACAGAAACAGTGAAGCCTTACCACCCTTTGTTTTACTTCTCCCAGTCTTCCCAAATTCTTTATCCTTTGATAATTTTCTGCATTTTTATTAACTCCTTTATGTATCAACTGGTTTATTGTCACCTGAATTCTTCAGTTATCTAGGAAGAACCCATAATAAATTCTCATATCCTTAAATCATATTCAAGGATATACAAACTGTCAGTATACAGAAGTCATCTGTGTTTCAAGGTAAAGAATAAGATTCTTGGTCCTCTGCTGGATTATTTCTTTGTTATCCTTAGAAGTAAGGAATAGAACATGAAGGAATATTTTATAAGCAAGGATGTTGCTTGTATGAGACCTTATCAATTAAAACATATGTATCCCAAATATCTCAACAGTGTATTATTCATTAAATTAGAGTAATTTGCTATTCACCTTTCACTTATGGTTAGTGGTACCAATTGCAGACAAAGATGGCACTAGCTAGATGTGATATGAACACAGAACAAGGAGATTGTAAAGCCTGAGACCAGGGAAATACACAGATTAACAAAGAATGGAGATAGCATGTGGGCATAATGAACCAGGGAGCTCAGGAAAACAGTTGGACACTTTCCTTCTGCAGTGAACTCAGATAGATCAGATATGGGATTTACAGCTTCTCATCTGATTGAACTTTATCTTGGTTTTACCTGAAGAAGACAAACACCCTATTTAAACAGCAACCCAACAGAAGATTGAGACATTTATAAGGACGTATCATTCATAAAAGCAAATCCAAGTTGTCTCTTCTTGCCTTTGGTGATCTGGGTACATCAGATAGACAGATTGTGTGTGGTCTGACGTTTTCCTCAAGCTAGCTTGGAAGTTTCTTGTTTTGGTTTTTTTTTTAGACCTGAAGAAAGTTTTAAGCATCTGAAAGTTTCTCCGTTTCACATCACTTAATTGAATAGAAAATACAATCTCCCCCTACCATTTTCACGTCTTTTATTCTCATTAATAACTAATGTCTGGAATAATGATTGGATTGGGTTTTTTTAAAAAAAGAAAATGTTTTATCTTTTGTCTAGTTCAGAATTAATGTGTGTCTACATAATGTGTCATCGTTTCCTCTGGAGTTGTACTTTAGTTCTTGGTACCCTTGTTCTCCTCTTCTGTACTGAGTTTTCTGTCAGATTGCAAACCCATGGTAAAACTAGTTTTCCCAGTCTCAGCCAAAGGCTTTCTTACTGATTATCATATAATAACTGTACTTTTGAGAGACTCAGTCCAATCAAGGAGCATTACTAAAAAGAGAAATAGAATGGCACCCTGACTACTGCTCCTAAAAATCATTTAATAGTTGAAGGGATTACTAGACTAATGAAGATGTGCTTGGACTTAGTTCAATAAACTGAAAATATTTGAAATTCAGAAGAACAGCATATTCTGAAAAAAAAACAAAACCAGATACAAATGAAAATATTCGGTGTCTCGTATTTTCCAGAACTTTTGATTTAATGGAAATGTCAGTATTGTGTCTGAATCAGACTATCAAAAGGCTGAGGGCAGGGTGGAGGATTTGTCCACAGTCAAATCTCTAAGTACCTTAACCAGTCTATATTCATGAAGCTAACTTTTCTCCTCTGAGGATCAATAATAGTTGCCCTTTAGTAATTTTTTTCCAGGCCTCTATGTATCCACAAATGTTTTCTTCATTTCTGTAGCAAAACTAAAGTACTGCAAGCATTCCATGTTTACATGAAAACTTACTGCTGTAGTCAGCATCCTGTAGTTGTACAAACTGTAGCCCAAGCAATAAATTCACATCTCATCTTTTACGATGAACAAGAAGTTGACATTGCATTGCCTGTGTGCTCCCTGTATCAAACACAACTCAAGCCCCTGCACTCATATTTTGCTCCACTGACTTCAGAGGGCATTCAAGCACGCCTTCGAAAAATGTTCCAATTTCACTAGTTGCCTTGTAATTATTAGTAACACATTCTTAACAGCTTTTTTTTAAATGCATAAGAACCTTGAAGAGTAGCTAAGTAGATCAGATCACTAATTCCTGTGAGCTAAGAAACTGAATTATTTTCTGCTGTATTTTCTAATTTAAGCTCCTCGTGGCCTACATACAATTTTTGCCTGCTTTTTTTTATAGTCAAGAAGGTCAAGAGTGACTCTAGCCAATAAACAAAGAAACAAGCAATAATGCAGCAATAATAGAAAGATTAATGTTAGTGCCTCAACACTCAGTGTTCATAGGAAAATTAATTTTCCTGAAAACATTAATTATTCCCTTTCCTAGGTATAACTCAAGTTGAGTAGCAATATCCTAAATGACCTTGAAGGTTACAGAAGTTGATGCAGCTCTCTGATAAGTTCCTGGGTCTTTCAGACTTTGAAGAGATCACACATAACCTGAAGTTTTCCTCAGTAGAGTCTGTTGCTGTTCCTAAGATCTTCACAGAATGCTGAGTCTTCCCAGCTCTTCATGGATTCCACTCAAAGGTGGATTTCTCTCGTCTGAAGTTGGATGACTTACCACACAGCTGCCTATATCGAATCAGGTCTCCTTGGATCCTCTTTACAGACATGAAGAAGTGGGTGCTTTTAGCATGTTGACTGACCTGCCTTAGGAGGAGCTAAATCACCGAGTGCCTTGGCCAAATCTTCCCTTCTTGCAAAGAGGCCTGCAGTGTCTGCCTCAGACATAGAAATCTGCATTGACACAGGTGGATTTTCCCACAAAGTAGGACGAGAAGGGTGAGCAACAGAGTGCTCACAGGCTGTACAGATCCAGGCCATGCTGAATTCTGCAAAGAGAGCAGAGGTCCAACTGACCCACAGATTTGAACTGGTCAGTCTGTGTAGTGCTGCATTATGTGTGAACTTTATGGTTCAGTGACCAGTTTGAACCTATCTTCATTGTGCTGCATGTTGTCCAGTGTCTATTTTGGCCTGATATAAATGCATTTGGAAATGCTTTCACTATGGGCAAACACCCTCCTATTTTGCCAGTGCTATCAGCTTTTCTGATTTTATTACAAACTTCCTGGTATTTACTATTTTCCTTTTGTTTTCCTGAAAGTCCCATTCTTTACTGTCCTGCTGTGTAAAAGACTGAACTTTCATTTTGAGACAAAGTGCAACCTTTTGACATGCGGAAATATTTGAAAATTTATTTCCACAGAGCAACAGTCAAATTAAAAAAAAAACCCCAAACAAAACCACAACAAATCCAAACAAACCACACCACAACAAAAAACCCTGACATTATTTAAAATAATAAATAATAGTGATTCTAATTTTTAAGCGAAGCTAGATCATTATACTGTTTCTCTCTCAGCAGTCTTGGTTTTGACTACTGATCTTTTGATCTTTCTTTTTCTCTACAAATTACAGGAAAAATAAATAAAATTTAAAAAAGCACCACATTTCCTTCTGTGGCTGACCACAAATCCTGATGTAACATTCCCTTCCAAGGTTAAATTCAGTAGTTCTTCTCTCTCTGATTTTCCTTGCATGGAGCCAGAGATGGACCTGGCTGAGCTGCACTTTCCTGCACGTCTCTTCTCTGTGGTTTTTCCCTGTTTAGCTCTCCTGCCCTGCTGTACTCTGATGGTCCCAAGAGAGATTTCTGGCAGTTGCAGGAGGTTTGGTGTCCTGCAGTGTGTGGGGGCAGGACGAAAACAAAAATGCCATCTGCTTTCTGAGGCTTTGGTCACCTAAGCAATGGTCAGCATCTGTCCCTCCTGGCTAATCTAAAACGGAAAGTGTGGGAGCTGGAATGGATGGGGGGGTGTTACTTTTGCCAGTCTTAGGTACTGAATATGTGATCACATACCAGGACATATGGTAATTACTTCCTGCAGGTCATAATATCTTACATGGATCTTTACTCATCTAGAAGCACTGATTCTTTTAACCCTTTCCATCAAGGGAAATAAAGGAAAAGATCACTTTCCAGCTGCTCTGTTCAATCTCTATTCAAATGTTGATTGCAACTAAATAAATTTGTCTCATCAAAATCCTTTTGAGCACAGAAGTAGCTGCTGCCAATATATTCCTGGCAGCATCGGAGTCTCACCCTACCTATGTTGGGGATTTCAGACTTCTGTCATGGTATTCTGAGCAATGTTGGCAGTTGGCAGAAGAACTTCTAAGGTTTCTCCTTTTTTTCAACTTTTCTTTGAACGGTATTTCTCTTTTCCTCCCTTCTTTGTTTCCTGCTTTCTCTCCTTCTTTCTTCCACACAGATATACCTGTGATGTGTATTGTTGAATTTAATATATCTCATAAAGCAGAAATCTGCCTGTTTTAAACAAGCAACCTGGCAGTTCATAAAGTCACATACGTATTGTGTCTCTTCCTTTTGTCATGTCCCATATTTAAGAACTTTAAAACTGATGTAAAGGTCCCAGGCTTTACTCCATGTGATGTCTTTTGAAGTGTTAATTTGAAAGGGACAAAACCCTCTCAATTAGAAACAGTGACATGCCCTTTGGGTATGATCCCCTAATTAAAGTTTGCTCTGATGACATTGTTCAGTATATTTTATAACTGGATCTGATTCTGATAGATTTGGGATAGGGTGGCGTTTGTGATGAACAGGGCAGAACTGAAATTATCTCCTTCCTGCATTTGCAATTTAAATAAATCTCAGCAGAATTAATTGCTTGTGGTACGAATACTTTGTTTCTAAGTCATAACTGGATTCATCAAGTTTGATTCCCTTCTCAGTTGCACAATTTCTCCAGTAAATCGCAGAATCATGGGATCATAGAATGTTAGGGTTTGGAAGGGACCTATGGAGATTATCGAGTCCAACCCCCCTGCCAAAGCAGGATCACCCAGGGCATGCCACACAGATGCAGGTGGGTTTTGAAAGTCTCTAGAGAAAGAGACTCTACAACCTCCCTGGGCAGCCTGTTCCAGTGCTCTGTTACCCTAACAGTAAAGAAGTTTCTCCTCATGTTGAGGTGGAACCTTCTATACTCAAGTTTATACCCATTATTCCTTGTCCTATTACTGGGCACTACAGAAAAAAAAAAAAAGTCTTCTTCCATTTGACACCCATCCCTCAGATATTTATAGACATTAATAAGATCACCTCTCAGTCTTCTCTCAAGACTAAACAGCCCCAGTTCCCTCAGTCTTTCTTCATAGGGGAGATGCTCAAGTCCCTTAGTCATCCTCGTAGCTCTTCAATGGACTATCTCCAGTAGATCCTTCTCTCTCTTAAATTGGGGAGCCCAAAGTTGGATACAGTATTCCATGTGTGGTCTCACTAGGGCAGAGTAGAGAGGGAGAAGAATCTCCCTAGACCTGCTGGACACAGTTCACTTTGTGCAACCCAGGATGACATTGGCCATGGATAACTTACTATCCGCTAGGACTCCAAGGTCTTTCTCCACGGAGCTGCTTTCCAGATGGACAACCCCTAACCTGTACTGGTGCCTGGTGTTATTCCTCCCCAGATGCAGGACTCTACACTTGTCCTTATTGAACTTCATGAGATTCACCTTCACCCAGCTCTCTAGCCTATCCAGATCTTGTTGGATAGCAGTACAACCTTCTGGTGTGTCAGCCACCCATCTCAGTTTCTTATCATCAGTGAACTTGCTGAGGGTATATTCCATCCCTTGTCAAGGTTGTTGATGAAGATATTGAACAAAACTGGAACCAGTACTGATCCCTGGGTAACACCACTGGCCAAAGGCCTCCAACTTGATTCTACGCTGCTGATTACAACCCTCTGAACTCTGTTGTTGAACCAGTTTTCAATCGACCTCACAGACTAGTTGTTATCAAAAACCTTACTGAAGTCAAGGTATGTGACACTCACTGCTCTCTCTTCATCTACTTAGTTGATCATAACTTCATAAAGGATATCAGATTAGTCAAACGAGGTTTCCCTTTGGTAAATCTATGTTGGCTACTCCTGATAACCTTCTTTTCTTCCACGTGGTTAGAGATGGCCTCCAGAATGAGCTGCTCCATCACCTTTCCAGGGATGGTGGTGAGGCTGACTGGTCTGTAGTTGCCTGGGTCTTCCCTCTTGCCCTTTTTGAAGACTGGAGTGACATTGACTTTCTTCCAGTCATCATTCACCTCTCCTGATTTTTCAAAAATGATGGAGAGCGGCTTCAGAAACAGTACCAGCCATCTCTCTCAGCACTTGTGGGTGCACCCCATCAGGGCCCATGGATCTGTGCATTTTCTGTTTATCCAAGGGATTTCTAACCCAGTCCTGACTGACTAGCAGAGTGTCTTTGTCTCTTCAGTTCTGCTCTCTTACTTCCGGTGACTGGGGTTCCTGAGGTCTGGTCTTAGGAATAAACACTGAGGCAAAGAAGGCATTCAGCAATTCTGCCATCTCTGCATCCTCTGTTGCCATATCTCCCACCTCATTTAGCAGTGGACCCACTCTATCCCTACTCTTCCTTTTCTCATTGATGTATTTGAAAAACCTCTTCTTGTTTTCTTTCATCTTCCTAGCTAGACTAAGTTCCAAGACAGCCTTGTCCTTTCTTGTTGAGTCTCTACATATGCTGGCAGTATTTCTATACTCCTCCCAATTAATCAGACCCTTTTTCCACAAATCTTAAACCCCCCCCTCTTCCATTTGTTTTTTTTTTTTTCAGTAGCTCCTTGCTTATCCATATAGGTCTCTATTAAACAAAAATATTTTCAGAACTCATGATTTTTGCCAATAAAATGAAAAATAGTCCTTTTCTTTAGTATTTTTTAAACTTACCATCTTTGGAAACTTTGAAACTTTTCTTCACACATTTTAGTGTTGTCTCACTTGTTACATGGAATCTTATAAGGAGCTTGAAGGGTTCCCATCTGAGCCCTTCTAACTGATGTTTTAGCAGAGTGAAAAATACAGGGTAATGAACCAAATGTCCCATTAGTGACTAGCCCAGATCAGCAGCTTCAATAACCAGTTTAATCTCATTGTTAAAAGAAATAGTGGTGCTGTTGTAATATGAATAATTGATAGGTGCTTTAGTGCACATCAGAGAATGTTAACTGGAAGAACATTAATGGAAAGAGAAGGTTGTGAGTGTTATGAGCCAACTGGAGGCAAAAATAACTGCAAAGATGAGAGAGCTATAGCTTTTTACAGCAGTAACTATGCCTCAATAAATTATTACTTTTTTTTCAGGTAGGTGTTAATTTTTTTTATTTTTTTTTACATGCCTTCCTAGTGTCTGTAGTCATAGACCTCCTTTCCAGCCTGCCTAGCTCACTATCAGGCAGAGGGAGATTCCCCTTCCCTCTGCATCTGCACTGCGGGGAGAGGTGAGTAGCCTCAGACCACTCCCAGCTGTTCCTAACCAGCAATGTTACTTCACCTTCTTACCAAACAGCCCAGCAGCTTGTGACCATACTCATTAGCCTGACTGAGACAAAACAAACTAGATTTGCTGAGATAATTTAGGTCCTGTTGACAGAAATGGCACTCTTGCTGCTGAGCAGGAACTGAACAGGAAGGTGGTAATCATCAGAAAAAGGTCAAGGATGAACATCTGAGGATGAGCTGAAGTTGGTGACTTCAGCCAGGGCAGTGGTGAGAAAAAACGAGCTGCTGTTGCTTCCCAAATTGCAACTTGGATCACATTTTAAGTTGAAGTAGGGAGGGTGTCTGTAGGTAGTGCTTGATAGACCCTCTCTGCTGTCCACTTCCTCCTCTACTTCCCTCAGCTTCCCTGTGTACCTCAACACACATCTACAACTATTAATGTTAGAAATTTCTCCCCTGAGGCTCCGGTCATTTGGAACGTCTCTCCTCTGTCTCTGCCTCATTGACTTACACTTGCTTATCAAACATCCGCTGAGAACAAGTATCTGCTTTCCCTTGTCTAAAACACCTAATCATTTCCTTCCTCTCAATGATGGTTTATCTCACTATTTAATTCATCAAATGTTTAGTCTTTTGAGGTACAGTTCTTCTTTAGGATGCCACATAACTTGAAGCTTTGTAGCAGGCTTACAGTTGGAAAAAAACAGATTGATGATAAAAAGCTTTCATTTATGTTTCTGCAGAACCCCAGCTGCATTTCTATGGAGCAAATACACACTTTTCCACCCTGTAGAAACTGGCAAAGAAGTGAACATAAAAAGGAAATGTTTTCTGGGCGTTACACAAGTTTCATCTGACAAGATGTAGACACCAACATTTATGACAGAGGCAGTCACCTTGGGGTCCTTCTGTACTGAGTCATTTTTAGAGCAATATCCATGCCATTCTAAAGTAAAACAAGTCAGATTGTTTCATAAAAGTGCTTTTTCTATTTCTTCAATCTGACCTTAAGAACAGACCATGTTGACTTACTGCAATCTGACATCTTTGCTGTAAAAGCTTTGCATAACACAGCCAGAGTAGTATCTGCCCGAGTCCCACATGGGATGCATTCTGGACTGTGACTTTTGGCTTCTGGCTTTCATTTCTGAGAGATAATGAGGAACAGAAGATGCAATGAGATTTCATAAAAGGAGACTAGAAGCCTTTGTGGCCTAATTCATGTTTTTAATACAGGATATGTATACCATTGTAAAACCCCTGATTAATTACATGTTTTCATCTAACTAGCAGCAGAAGTTTCATGGTGGGGTGAAAAATATGGTGAACAATCTCATCAGTAAAACTGTGGACAAATATAGCACATGCCATTAAAGTCAAATCTGCATTCCATCAAGTTCAGTGAAGAAAACCCTCAAAGATTTTAGTAGGCCCCTACTCTTTTCACTCTCCACCTAATTATGTTATCCTCTGCTTAATGATGCCCTGGTAGTAATATAATGCTTAGAAACTTCTTCAGCCTCCAGATGAGTCTGCCCATATTGGATTCTGCTTTTTTATATAACATCCTCTGATATAATTCCGAATCAGGACAGAAAAGCTGCAGCCACAGATTCTCCTGGAGGGTTTGAAAGAACACTGCAAAAGAGCACTTGATTTCGCCTTTATTGCAGCACACATGAGTGCCTCCATCTCGTTAATGTAGGAAATGTGTTATCTGAGGGAGAGGAGCTTGGAAGCTTGGAACGTCAGTGGTGTGTTTTAGAGCCTCTGTTTTTTCATTTTATCTATTAGATGGCATGGCAAATTAAATGTCTCATCATGATGAAATAGCAGCTTTTTCAAATGTGTCCATTTGGCAAGAAAACTGTATTTTTGTCTATGCACTAGCCTCAGTCCCACAAGGGGACCAACTAGCTTCCAAGCCGTAAGAAAGGAAATGACAAGCTGGGTTAGTTGTTGCTGGGCTCTTCTTACTGTGCTGAAAGCATTTATTTGTTTGCTTTCACAGGGGATCCTTCCCTGAAAACTTTTTCATCTAGAAGCCTACATCATTCACAGAAATGTAGCTCTGGAAGGGAGGCCTGGGAGATCTGTGTTGCTTCCTTCCCCTTATGGACAAAACTGCTTTTGTCTGAGTCTGTGCTTTCCTCTCTGGCCTTATATCTCTTTGCAGACTCGGTCACAATTGAGCATGTTACAACTGCTAATCAATGTTCTTCTAACACTGTTACTAATTGGTAATGCCCATGCCAATATTTCAGAACCTTATAAGCTCTTGAACCTGATAAACTGCAAAATCTGAGAGTGAACTTCTAATTCCACATCCGTGTACTTCCTTAACTTATTTCTTTCCTCTGAGACCACATTTTTTGCTTCATGTATTAGTTCGACTCTTAAACCAAGAGATCTTTACAAGGCCCATCCACTGAAGTAGTAGGATATGTAACTGCAAGAGGAGCCTGCTGCTCTTTGGGGACTGAGTACGTTGCCCATGCAACATGAGCAGCCCCTACCCCTCTGCTGACCTGGAGACAAAGTCATTAGTAAAGGTTGAGCTGGTGCAAAGCTGTATGAGGAGTATGTTGGGATTGGACTGGGTGGATATGGAGGGAGTTGGAGGAATCATGAGCCCTGTGGCAGCTAAACCCAGTAATGCAGATAAACACAGATATTCCCTGCTGATATGCACTTTGATACCATCCTTGCATAGTTACTTTGGAAGGCTGTGTACCACATCCTGTCTCTAGTCTAGGGATGACTTTATCTTTTGCAATGTCATGATAAGTTCTCCCAGTCGGAAAAATAAATTTCCTGAGGGTTCTAAGCTGAGAAACTGAAATCAAAATCATTACTTTGTCCTTTACTCTCTCTTCCCTTGTTTACAGAATCACAGAATCACAGAACTTTAGGAGCTGGAAAGGATTTTGAAAGATTATCTAGTCCAACCCCACTGCCAGAGCAGGATCACCTAGATCAGGTCACAGAGGAACACGTCCAGGCAGGTTTTGAACGTCTCCAGAGAAGGAGACTCCACAACCTCTCTGGTTCAGTGCTCTGTCACCCTTACTGTGAAAAAGTTTTTCCTTATGTTTACCCAAAACCTTCTATGGTACAGCTTGTACACATTACCCCTTGTCCTATCACTGGATGTCACTGAGAAGAGCCTGTCTCCATCCTCCCAACACTTGCCCTTTACGTATTTATAGACATTAATAAGGTCACCCCTTTCAACAGCACCTGTGTTACATCTCAGCTGGACAAGAGCAACAGCCTGTGACTAAACTCCTGCAGTCACTTAGAAACCCCATCTAAACCAGGATCACGCAGCAGCAGTGAGCATAGCCACAGGTTTAACAGACCTGCTTTCAACCAGCCGCTCTGTCCCGCAGGGACTAGTATATCAAATTCGAACATCTTGCTCTTTATCACTGAGATAATTAGGGCATGCCTGCCCTGTGGAGGTAAAGAGATGTGAACCAGCTCTGCAGCTAACTCTGGAGACAGAAATGCTATGTGTCGACTGAATACTTAGATCTTCAACGACTTTGGCACCTTGTTGCAAATTGACGCATAAATCAGCCCTTAATGAGAGGAAAGGAAAGATATTTAAAAGACTGTAAAGGAATCCTAACAGAGTTTTTCAACCTTGCTTCTCTGACACGGAGTCTTCAGCACCCCTGGAAACTCTCAAGGATCAGTATAACACTGTGGACATAATAAAGACCCAATGCACTTCCTAGTTCTGACTGGTTTCCAGGAGAGATGCAGGTTTCTTTTGAAATTCACAAAAACAAATTATACCTGTTCTGTAACAACAGCAATACAGGCTCACATTCTTCCCTACCTCAGGAGATAGAGCAATACATTCAGGCTCTAGGTTATCAGACCTTTCACAGGAAGATGGAAATCTCTAATTGGAAAGACAGGAATGATCTTAAACAAAACATCACACAAAGGCACCATGAAGAGATTAGAAGAGGAGGTCAAGGTGAGATTTGAGCCTTGGTAAAGGAGAATTAAAATCTTCTAATATGGCCCATTTTCTTCCCAAGGTGTACTTTTCCCTCTGTAAAATGCATCAGAAGATTATCTGGTAGAAAAACAGACCCAAGAATAAATGACATCCATACCAATCTTGTACTATGTCAAATTAATCTACACACAGTCTTTCTGTCTTATCTACATATAATATATAATGTGAAGTGTTAATATGGGTGTTTTTTCAGACTTTATGGAAAAAAGGTCTAGAAAAGCTCCACAGAACAATGGAGGGGTTTATTGTTCCTCGCTGCATTTTTTACATTATCCTGGGAAGATCCATTCCTGGATTCCTTCACAAACTTCAAAACAGTCTAACAACGATATTTTCAAATTGGCACATTTTTTTTTTACTTCCATTTTCAATTCCAGTGTGTCTTATGATAGAAAAGGTAACAAGGAAATTCAGGTGAGAAGGATGGATGATGGAAATAGCTTAAAAGTATCATTAGGTGAAAAGTTACCTGCATCCTGAGGTACTTAGGCAAGGATATAACTAGAAGGAGTATACATACTGACTAGTCAGTGCCTACTTTTTGCATAATAAAGTGCTGAATTGTGTTTTCTGGCGTATCCACTTAGAATTAGTGTGTTGGATGGCTATAATTTAGAGCAGATATTGGACTGAGCCTATTCTTTATAAAAATACTTAATGTATTGCCATAATAAAACCCAATGTCAGACCTGGTTTCACTTGTATGAGCTTGTCAAAGCATTTTTTGTTGTTTGTTTTTCCTTAGATAACATCCAGTATCATTTGATATGTATCTAATATATGTCTATAAATTTAGCTCCAAATCATTTGCTAAGATTTTAATTTAGATGAATTCGTTTCAACAGGATTGATAATTATCAGCTTGCGTGAAAGATGATAATTCATTTTGTCCATAGACTAGGAAAGAGGGTCCTTCTCCTGGTAATTCTTAAAACAGATGTGAGAAAACACTTGAAAATATATTTCAGAATATGATATTTCACTAAGAACAGAACAGTGTGTGGCTATTTAAACCAGGCCATACTTGTTTTCTATTACTTTATGAGATTATATGCTGTCTTTATTAGATCTGTCCTCTAATAATTACACAAAATGTAATTTTTTAAACAGGACATAAATATTCAGAGGCTACAGAAACTTGATGAATGGAGTTAAACATTCAAGTTGCTTTTATTGAATGAAATGAATGTCCTTGTTTTTCTGTCCTTTAAGAGGGTGGTAAAGTGGCTGGGTGCATTGGTGCATGTGGAGTTTTTAGTAGTTTATAATACCCTTCCTTATTTATTGTGATGTCAACTTTTTAATTTTGGAAGAAATATAATTTTTTATGATACTATAGACTATAATTTCTGAAAAATTGACCTTATAAATCCTGGTGAAGTTTTTATATAAATCTACTTAGAAATTTTAATGACATATAAAGCTTCAAAGCTGAAAGAAGCATTCAGTGAATTTAGTATTACTGAACACAAGGATGCAACCATTAATCCATTCTCTTGAGCTGTCTTTTGTAGCAGGTTTTTGAAAGAGGGGGAATAAAGTTGTTTCTTTAACAAGATAATATTGACAGCCAGTATGAATCACAGTTATAGTCATGTATGATGACTCCAGGAACCCTTGTCTTCCTCCCAGTACTATTATCTTTCAACTTACCTTGACTTACTTTGGCTGTTTGCCATGGAGTTGTTTGCATTTCAGAGTTAAATAACTTTTACTGATTTAAAATTACAAAATTAGTACAAAAATAGATTAAATTAATATGAAAATTAGTACAAAATTGGTACAAAATTAGGGCCAGATGTGTTATACCCAAGAGTGCTGAGGATGTTATGGATGTGCTTACCGAGCCACTATTCATGATTTTTCAGCAGTCCTGGCTAACTGAGAGGTCCCAAAGGACTGGAGATTAGCAAATGTAGTGCTCATCTACAAGAAGGGCCATGAGGAGGATCCAGGGAACTACAGACCTGTCAGTCTGACCTTGGTGCCAGGGAAGGTCATATAACAAATAATCTTGAGTGCCATAGGACTTTCCAGTGTCTGGAAATCTGTTCAACAGAAAGGGACCTGAGGGTGTTGATGGACAGGTGGATGAATATGAGCCATCAGTGTGCCCAGGTGGCTAAGAAGGCCAAGAGCATCCTGGCCTAAATCAGGTATAGTGTGGGCAACAGAATTAGAGGAGTGATTGTCCCACTGTACTCAGCACTGGTGAAGCCACACTTTGAATACTGTGTTTGGTATAAGAAAGACGTTGAAGTGTTGAAGCACATCCGGAGAAGATCAACAAAGCTGCTGTAGGGTCTAGGGAACAAGTCTTGTGAGGAGCAGCTGAGGGAATGGGATTTTTTTTTGTCTGAAGAAAAGGAGGCTGAGGGGAGAACTTATCACTCTCTACAACTGCCTGAAATGATGTAGAGAATTGGGTGTTAGTCTCTTCTCACAAGTCACAAGGGATAGGAAAAGAGGAAATGACCGGAAGCTGCGCCACGGTGGCTTAAGTTGGACATTAGGAAAAAATTCTCTACCTAAAGGCTTATCAAAGATCAGAAAAGGCTGCCCAGGGAAGTTGAATCACCATCCCTGGATGTATTTAAAAGACATCTAGATGTGGTGCTCAACAATATGGTGTAGTAGTGGCCTTTGTAGATTTAGGCAATAGTTGGATTTGATAATCTTAAAGGTCTTTTCCAAACATAACGATTTTGTAATTCTATGCAAAACATTCCAAACCTGGATTATGAAAATGACAGTACTAAAACTCCAATGTATATAAATCCATTCTCTCCCAGAGATATATATACTGGGCACTGACTTTACCAAAATGTTGGTCCCACAGTATATTAAACACTAATTATTCTGCCTTCATCTTGGTAAGTTTCTTAATTACTGGACAACTATTTTTACCAGCAAAGAAGCAAAATAATTTATGTTATGAAATTGACTGAAAACTGGAAAAAGTATCCATAAGTATTTAGTTAGTTAAATAGCAGAAAATTTTGAATGAAATGAAAACTAACATTTTAAGAAGACAAGAGTTTGTTTTTTAAAATGAGAAAACAGTAGGGCAAGCAATGGCTCCCTTGATTACTGCTTTTGTCATTCCGAAAGCCAAGCATATGGTCTCCAACTGCAGAATTTCCATTCTGTACTGAAGGCCAGATAATAAATCTGAATGAGCCATAAAATAAGTTTATTCCCCATGAGCTAGATTCTGAACCTTTACTTCTGCAGAGTACTACATCATCTTGTATTCAAAACCACTTAATTCTCATTGCCATGCAGTTGTATTTACCATAAGTATGTGGTACTGCAGAGCCACTTTATTAGCATAGCATACATAGAAGATGTTAAAATCTAATGAATGTAAAATCTATCCCAGAGATTTTTTCAAAAGGCACCTAAGTAATTTGGAATCACAAGTCCCACTTGCTCTTGATTAAATTTGTTTTTCCGGTTGCGCAGGCTGCTACCCCCTGTGAATCTTTACAGTAGATTTTGAGAAGTCTAAGTATGCTTCAGAAATTAGGAGATCCAGCATAAAGCATTTTATGATGGTAGGTAAAAGTAATTTTGCCACACCAGTGATGTCAAATAATGTTGGGGTTTTTTTTCTTTCTTCTGTAGATGAAACAACATGGAATTAAGTGATAGCTACAAGAGAAGGGAGTGGAGGAAACCTGTGTCAGAGTGGATTTTCATGCAGTAAGGTAGGATGATGAGTGAGGTCTTTCTGGTATGGAGGAAAAGGGGGACTGAGCAAGATCACTGAAGGGCTTATGGGAACAGTATTTATCTTATTCTTTGTATTTCCCATGCATCTTCCTCTTTTCTAATGCAACATCTAAGAGTAAATCTCTTTAAGCATATAAGTAACTGAGATTTTCTCTCTTTTTCTCCCCATTTCAGCAGCCTCTGGGAGTCAGACTTCTTTCAGCTTTTGTTTGCTGTTGGCATGAATATGAAAGCGGAAAGGGGGAAGGGGAAAGAAGGAGGCAGGCTGGCTAGAAGGAGGCAGGCTGGCTAGGGGTCTGGGTTTGGTCCAAAAACTGTGGACGGGAGAAAGGCTTGATCCCCTTGCTACCACTGCTTGGGGTAAGTGAGAAGGAGAAACGGCTGTGGCAAGAGGAGGATGCTAGAAAACTTTTCCCTTAGCTTTGCACCATGGCATGGTCCCTGCCCCTGCCAATCCGCCTTCAGAAATCCTGAAAATATAGCCTGCTTTCTATTTTTATTAATCAGAATCCCATGGGATCACCTGTGAATTTCATGGCATTTATTAGTAGTTACTCTATTTATTTGACATTTTCCACAAAATCCTTGTTTTCTATCTATCAGTGTTGCTCAAAAAAAAAAGGCAGCTTTTCGATTTCTGATGATGGCTAGTTCAGGAGTCACTAATCAAGACTTCTTGTAGCAAAATCATCATAGTCCAACTAAATGGGTAATTTTTTCATAAGCATTATTCCAGCACAGATCACTGTGAGCTTTAATTAAGGAGCGTGTTCCTCATATTCACAGCAGAAGGCATTTTTTTGTAATCTAAAACTAATGTTGCAATGTTAACTATATTTAAGCATTGAAATACTGATTGAAGAGACTTTTGAGTTAAAGAGCAAGAAGTATATAGCAGTATGTTAAAGGAAAGACAAGTTTAATGAGCATATTTCAAGCATGCCTTTCTACTGTGAAACCATCACAAAGTATTTAAATATTGAAACTGGAGCAAGAATTACAAGTTTATTTTCTCACTTTCTTCCCATGTCCCAAGGCAACACAGATGTCACATCTTTGCTGTTTCCCTGCTCCCTAAAAATTACATCAACATTAAAAGGCAAATGTCTACTTAAGATTTATACAAATAAAGACATTGATGGGTAACATCTCATCTGAAATGCTTTCTCGTTAGAGAAATTGTATTAGGAACATAATGCCTTGCAAGCCTATCTAGGCCAGAAGTCTAATCAAATTAACACCACTTCAGTGCTAATGAGGACTGGTAGTCATTCACCTTAATTAACCATTCTGAATAAATATATTTTTAACACCATTCCATTTAGGTAGCTCAGATCTACTATACCTTCCAACCTCTCATGACCTTAGGAATGAAGTTACAGAAGCAAAAGGAGTATCAGCAGAGGAAGAAGCTTTGATGCTCCCCTTACAAACCAGGTTATGTCCTTGGTAAAGGTATTCCCAATATAAAATGCAGGTGATCACAGTAATATGTTACTATATTTGAGACACTGAATGGGATTTGCAGATTGGGGTCTGCACTGTCCCAGTGGGACTTTTCTTGTCGCTGCTGAGAGCTGCAAATCTGAATGTACAACAGCAACAAGAGAGGTGACCTGGGAGTGTGCACAGGGGTCAGACTAATTTACCAGTCTCTTACTCATTTTGGATTTGCCTTCAGAAAGGGGGAGTTTGCTGTATGTGATAAAGCAGTTAATGTACACCTTCTATAAAACCAAATACTGTACATGTGTGTGCGGACATCTGTTTTACACTGAGTGTCCAAGGTGGCTCCAGACCATAGTTGTTAGAAGAATGTTTGGGTATCCATCATATTTTAGTCTTAGTGACAGTTTGCTTTTGTTTGATTATATCAGTTGTGTTTGGACTTTTTCCTAACTTTCTAACTGGCAAGACATACTAGCAGACCTTTTAGAATAAAGGATGTAACAAGCAGGTTCACTGTAATCAATTACAGGTGCATTTCAGTTTACTTAACACCTGCGACTTCCATTTTAGCTGCAGAATTCAGTCCATACAATTAAGATGAAATGAAGTGTTCAGTACTTGGTCAGATTCAAATGCAAATAAATCCCTTTAGCTTTACTAAAGACTAGACAGGCATTACATGGAGAAAATAGGTTTGGAACAGTCTGGGAAAGGTTTTATTTCACTTCCATGGTTTTTCCTTGATGAGCTTATAATGTTTAAGACAGGAAGGAGACAGACCAGGGATCTTATTTATTTGTTCCTGAGGGAAACCCTTTCAAGTTGTTGTCATTTAAAGCAAATGTTCTTCTGAATGTAGAATTATTTTTTTTTTAGGTGAAGATTTTGCATTACTATCAAATAATGTCACAAACACAGTCTCACATTTCTCTTTCTTTATCGGGAATAGTCATTATTCTAGAAGAAATATTTTTCAGTATTTGTAATTCAAATGCTGATTCTATAAATCCTTTAATCACTGTCCTGTATGTATCTTTCTGTGCAGATGCAGTGATTATCCTTAAGTTAAAGTATATGGATAAGATTTGCTAAGCTAAAAGAAAAATATGATTATTTAATCATTTGGATTCAGAAAAAGAGAAACCTCCTTTATAATTTTCCTTTAGCAGTAAAGAAAATTATGGTTTTTCCTTGCCACAAACAAATCTTCCTGTGGCAGTCTTTGACAACAATTGCAAGATATATGGATTCAGACTGCAGGACCAACATGAATTTAGATACAAAAAATGTACTCTTAAGGAAAAATAAATAGCTGAAGAATGGGCTGGTGTTGGTAGAGGCACTGTCATTTTTGTGCAGAATCTACAACTTTTTAATAACAATATCTTTATTTCCCCCCCAGTGAACCAGCAGCAGACTAAATGGAGAAAGGTCTCCTGTCAAACTGGTTTCCAAATTAACGAGAAGAAGAAATAAGTGCTTCGTGACATTTTCACTGGGTGCTGTTAACTGTTCGAGCAATCCCTGCTCTGATGCTGACTCATTCTTGTTCCCTGAGCCCATCACTGCAGACATCTCAGAATTATTTAATTTCTTTAGACATCTCCATGTCTAAATTTTTCACAGACACCTGATTTTTGGAGCTTCTCATAGGTGGTCTGGAAAAGAAGTCATTGTAAGTGATCATGTTTTGTGCATCTAAAAACTGGGGTCCTCAGCCATCTTTTTTATATTTTCCCCCTGGCTTTTGTTTCCGAAACATTTGGGAATTCTAACACCATTGAAACCTGTATGATACTGTCTCTCACAACTGAGAAGAATGTACTGAAAACATTTCCTATCATACTTTCTTTTCCTGTTGACTTGTGTGGAGTTCCCATTCACTGTCTCTAAATATAAGAAGGTAGAAGGTTCCAGGTAAAATGCATAGCTTTATCCACATGCAGCTTTCTGTTTCTTTCCTCATACAGTGTATGGTTTCTTTATTTCTGCAATTACATGGTTTTGAAGAGGAAGCTTAATATATTCTTTTTTTTTAGTTCCTATAAGGAGCACAGAGCTTAGCATCAGGCAATGCCTAACTGAAATGAAACTAGGATCACTACACAGTTCTAGTTTAAGGATAAAAGTGAGATAAAATTTGCTGAGAGAGGAAATACTATTCCTTAGACATTCTTATTGACAGCTGGAAAACTACATGAGCTTTTGAATTCCCTGGGTCTTTGGTTCTAAGGCAGAACCAGAGATCTTCAAGGTAAGCATAGTTTGGAAACTGCTCTGAATTTAACTTAATAATGTAGCTGATTAGTTAACAAACTAGCAAATTCAAAGAAAAAGTCAGTTGGTATCTGAGCAGAGCAGGATACTTAACCAGAATAGAAGTAATAACATTTGTAGCCCCTGTGGTTTGTAGAGATAGAAAGACAGGTAATTATAGCACAAAAACTAGTGACTAGCTGGAATGAGATTTGAGGAAAATTACTATGTGTCACATCACTGTGTCTCTATTGATACAATCATTCCTGACATCCAATACAGTTATGATTTGGTTTCTAGACATATATTTGAGGATCATTTTTAAGTCTTTCATAAACAGGACTGAGAAATTATGTACAGAGCTATTATTTTCTGAGAAAAAATCTAGCGGTAACATGGTGTTTCTTCACAATATCAGTTACCTTTCCCAATTTCATGATGGTGCACAGCAGTGTCTTGGATTCACCCATATAGTTTTCATGGGTTCCAATGATGCAATAGTTGAGGTATTTCTTGTTTTGGGATTCTAACATATTCAAGGCCTTATTTCATCACTAACCGTGTGGATCACATTGCTTCTTTACAAAACAGTTCTGTAGGAAATGTGTCCATATGCATCTCAATTAGCATCAAAGAACCTTTGAAGAATAAATAAGCAGTCCTTCTATCTGTGAGTTCATATCACAACTACTCTAAAACAAATCATGTTATTTTTGTGAGTTCTTGTTGTTTCATACACATGTGGATAGCACATAGAAACACAGACAGAATCTGCATTTTACAAGTTTTCTTGTAAATGGCTAAACTAACAAAGCCTATTTTCCTAAGGTTTTGTGCATTGTGGGTTAGAATTTCTGCTGTTTAATAATATGCAGTCATATACTGAGTCTTTTTCACTGTCCAAGGTCCTTTCATCAAAACTATATGAGAAATTAAACTTGTACAGTAATCTTCTGTATGAAGAGTCTTGCTGTTAGTGCTGTCTATTTTCATGAAAATTCCAGAAGATTGATGTACCTGAGACGTGTATTCCTCTGTCAAATTTGCGTGAAACTGCTCCTGAAGATCAGTTGTGTTTAAAAAGATGGAACAAGTAGACACATGCACACTGACAACATGACTGCCTTAACCTCCTCCCTCTAAGAAAGCAAGCTAACTATCAAACCACAAGCTTTTGTCTCAACTGCTGAAAAAATGCCTCCAGCTACAGGGAAATGCAGGACATTAGTTACCAGTGCTGGCAACTGAAGGAAGATTTGCTCCAATTCCCTCTGACACTGTGTGACAGATTGTAAAACAGTAATGTCAATAACTAAAAATGATTGCATGGGTTTGCTTTAGAACTTGCTGAATGTGGCAGAACTTGGATCCTAATTCAGTGTCCCTTGAACAGAAGTGTAGAAATGGTTAGGCCAAAGCAATGATGCCCTTCAAGTTTGTAGGATAGTTGGGTGGTTTAACATCCACAGAAAGGCCGGGTTCTAGGAGTGACAAAAGAAACCAAACTGTCTTTAATTCAAGACTGTGTAATTCAGGAAGTTGCCACTAGTCTTGAGATGAAGATACAAAGAGAAAGGACTGTTATGAAATCCCTGAAAAAGAGCTGAGCAACAAACTTCACTTTGAGAGCCTTGAGATAATAGCTCAGGGGAGTATTGTCAGTCAGGACTAAGGGGTATTTGGTAAAACATAACTGGAAAACAACGTTGAGTACCTAGTAGGTATGATCTTGGGTCCATCCACTTCTGCAGATGTAAAAAATGGAGTTTTCAAACAAAAGTGTTAGAGTGGAAACAACTGCATATAAAAGGTCTCTGCCAAATTCAAACAAAGTCTGAAGTAAGTGTGTGGGTTTCCTGCAGTAACTTCTCCTTCCTGTAGCATTTGGTATAGCAGGTTTTCATGTTGCTGTATCACAAAGACATCACATTCGGGGCCTTTCATTATGCTGTGCTATACATACTAGAAGCAAACATAGCCCCCCCTCCTTTTCTTATCCTGAGGGTCTGCAGATGAAGCAGAAGGTGGCAAATACTAAGGGCACAGATAATTGGAGAAAGCAGAAAAAGAGAGCACTGGTCTGCAGATAGAAACAAAGTAAACAGAAGTCATGAGCAGCCAGATGTGTGAAGTTTTACAGGTCTTAGGATGAAAGAAATTAAAGAGATCAATGAAGCTATGTGAATATTTACAGACAATTCCTCTTGAGAGGGACTGACACAACCTAGGATGTGAGAAATCCCAAAGGCGTTTTTTTTTAAATGTATGACACAGTTTTGTTTTGCTGCCCATCAGAGAACAGTCAAGTGGAATGTGTTAGTTACGGAGATATTAGGCTGTTTGTTGATATTTGAAAAGAATATCATTACAAGCTCCAGGGAGTCTAAGTGACAAACACTCAGCTTTGTGTATTTATGTGGATACAAAAATACAGAAAATGCAACATATTTTGAAATCTTACAGAAGAATAAGCACAAAGAGCAAAAGAACACCAACAGCTGTAGGAAGAGTACCAAAAAAATGCATTACCCTATAAAGCTTAAATTCTTCTTAGCACTCTGAATGCCACTAACCTTCTCATTCCTCAGATTGTTCAGGTATTGACATTCTTAGAGAAACAATTTCCATTAGATAGAACGAGGTCATTTCATTTAAGATGTTTTCAGACAGACTGCTCAAATTTTCCAGAAAAATTGGATAATCCATGGACTTTTAAAAAGCTTTCTGCAGGTTTTTCCTCACAGCGCAAGCAACTCCCTGGTTGTTTAGCATAATGAACTATACCAAATGCTACAGGAAGGAGAAATTACTGAAGGAAGACCACACATTTACTTCAGACTTTGTTTGAATTTGGCAAAGACCTTTTGTATGCAATTGTTCCCACTCTTAACGCTTTTCTGAAAGAGGAAAGTAGTATATACTTCAAAGAATTGTACTTGCATAAGTATCATTATCAGAAATTTTTGTGCAGCCATTTAGAAAATTCAGGCAAGGGTTGTGAACTCTTCCACTGGGCAGCCAAACCTATGCTGTGGTGGGATACGGAGTCAACAGTCTGCATTACTAACGAAGAAGAAAAGGACCTAGTTCATCAAGTGATTTACTGTCAATGACTTACTCACCCCTTGTCCTTCCATAAGCTATTCACTCAATAAATACATAGTCCAGCCCACCTGTAAAGAGATGGAAGTTTTGAATGTGGGGTGTGTAATGAAGTGAGGTGGTCACCAGAGGAAGTAGTTTTGCTCTCTCCACACCTCTCTTCAATCCAAACCCTTTCCCGCTTGCCCTCCTTTCTTACTTCATCAACTGCAGGCATCTGTCTGATGTCAGGCCCCTTAGTGCATCCTCTCCTCTTTGAGGGTTTGACTGCTGGGGCTCACTTGTCACAAGAGCAGAGCTGGTACTCAAGGGGAGACTCCTCCAAAAAAATTTGGCAGGGAACACCAATGAGGGCTGACCCCTGGCTTGAGGGTCTCTTGTCCTTCTGGCCATGTTACTGAAATTGCTCCTGGTGGAGAGAGTAACAGGGAATGGATTTGCTCCTTTTGGTAGCAGCTGAAAACTAATCACAGCACACAGAATTTATAAAAGAAGAAATGCAAAAGTCATTCCACTCAAACCTGTAGGAGTGCCTGTAGGCACATCAATTTAAAATCCTCCTGTGTCAGACGCTACCCCATCACAGTCTCTGCTACAGACTACCTTAAGCATTTCTGAAATTGGTTAGCTATAAAATAATTGTATTTCATGACACCGAGCAGAGCTGTGATTAAACTACCTTTGGGACTGTAGCATCTTAGAACACTGAGCAGTCACTCTGCAGTATGAGATGATGGTGTCATTTTGAATACCCATGTAAAAAGCCTCCCCTGCAAAATCCTCTTTGCACGTGTATGTTTCCCTGTGAATGGAGTAGGAAGGAGGGAATATTTTGAGGATTTGTGACTGGTTAAACAGGTGCCTTGTCATCTGTGACAAGGTACCTGAAAGAGCAGTTATCACAACAGGTAATGCAATATTCACTTGGGGGGGCGGGGAATAAAAGAGTGAGAAAAAGAGAACCCAAATAGAGAATTTCTGCAATAGTAAAAAAGTCAAGTGGTTGAGTACAAATGAGAGATAGACAACTGAATATCAATGCAAATAACAGTGAATTTATTTGGGGCTTGCGTCTGATAGCTGAAGTAATAGTTATCTTCATATGTTAAGAAATACAAAAGTGATTTGAAAGACAAGATATATAAAAACCCTAAAATCCATCAGTTTGTTCCTTTGCAGTAAAAAATAACATAATTAATTACTTCCTCCCTCATGAGTCACACAGCCTGCATTTCTTCTCTGGATCCAGGATCTCCAGCTGCTATTTTACTACTAGTAGATAGGTCTGTGATATGCTCTGAGCAGACCGACACCCACACCACATGCAGGTTAGCATTACAGCCCAACGTTCCTCTCATGACTGATATGACATCCAGTATGTGATCTGATGGCATATTGACCTTTTCTCTTTCCTTGAGAAAGAGGCTTCCTAGAAGGTCTGGAGATGCCTCCTGTCACTGAGATTAAATTGGAGCCTTTGTGTGTTGGACTGACCCAGGTGTCATTCTGATGCTTTTAATCAGTAGATATCACACTAAATTTAGTAAGCAAGTCTGGCCACATGATGCCTATAGTTCACTAAAAAGAGATGGAAACACCACCTGATCACAGGAATCTACACATCTAATTGAGGTATGTTGAGATGTACAGGCCTGACAGTTAAACAAGCAGATTTTACCTGTTCCAGTAATTTGAGCAGTGCTAGGGCATGGGCACAGACTCCACACCTCAATTGTAGCATGAAATTGCCAGAGAAGCCCTTGCCAGTGTTTTGGCTGAAAAAATCTGAATAATTTCAGAAAATTCCCAGACAATTCCTGAGAGCTGGAACAGGCCGGGCTTCATTCAAGAAAGCCCATCTGAGTGTTGTTTTGGATGCTAAGAAAGTTTAGATGTATGCATGTGGCCAGAACATATCAGCTGGCCTTAGAGACAGAAAATGTCCCCCAGCATTGTTTAGTTACAGGTAAGCTGTGGTCCAGATCACCAAGAGACATTTCACTTTTTACATTATTAATTCTAACCCTTGGAGAAATACTTATGGAAGTCACATATGACAGGTGTGACACACAGCCCACAAGGTATCATGGAATTGCAACTGGGACCACCATAAAGTTATGCTAGACATTTCTCCTTAGGTCATTGAGTCCTGCTTCAGAGAATATCCTATGTGTCAGCTTTAGGATGAACTCTCTAAGCTGCACCAACTAGATTATACCAGTTAATACTGACTAGATACCCATTCACTGGTGAGAGCTGAGTTGCACAGTTCACACATAGACTTCTCCACATAAGCACATAGAAATACATGTCTTCATCTGAAGATGAATCCCATCCTCTGTGGCTGAAACTGGGGCATGTAATTGCACAGCATCTTGAGAGTATTCAGAATGCTTCACAGGATTATCAAACACTCTTCTAGGGTGCAATTTGCTACTAGTATGCAGCTCTCTGTTCTGAATGAAATTGGATCAGGACATGGAGCTAAGAAAAAGTGTGTTTGCCTTTTGGTGGAGGAAAGTTTTTGCATCTCTTCTTATGAAGGTAATCTTCTACTAATGATGGGCACAGTTATGGAAACAGTGATTTTCTAGTTCCATTCTGCCAGCCTCCCAGTACTTTGGGACAAAACTTCCCTGCTCTTCATTGCAAAACTTCAACATAAATTTGTATGAAGTATTTTCATAAAAATGACAACAAATTGGATTAAAATATAAGCACATTTATCTTAATGACTATCAATCAACCTCAGTGTTAAGTAACATCTGAGAAAAAGCCAAGGCCATTATTTATTTAGTGGCACAAGCAGTCTTCGTATTCTTGGACAAGACTGAGTCAATGTATCCTATGTCATCTCAGACATTCAGTGTTACTATTACTCAGCTAATCCCAACCAATGACACCAGTTGCTAGTAAAATTTTTATTTTTGAATTAATACTTGAAAGGAGGAATTACATTAGTAACCTCAGGTGTAGTAAGGATGTAAAAATTGAGAGAAGAAAGAAGAAATCTTATTCACTGAATTGAAGTCAGGATATGCTTCTTTGCCTATGTGCTTCCTTGGGTAACAGATCTCGAAATACCAGATTTTCTGGCCACCCGGAACAGAAACTCACGGAATCAATAACCAGGCTTAATTTAAAATTCTCTGTGTATATGAAGTTGTGTTCTGAATTTTGTTAGTGCAAACTTGTGCTGTACATGAATTAATCGGAAGTTGCAGAGAAATAGTCAAGGCAACTGGACTAAAATGAACACGTTTGAGGTCTACTTCTGTCTTGGCGATGCTTATCTGTATATCTTTTCATGAATGCCTTAATTTTCCCATTTCTCTTTTTTTCTATCTTTGTCCATAATATAGAGTCATAGAATCTTTCCGATTGGAAGAGACCTTCAAGATCATCAATCCCAACCATCAACCCAGCACTTCAAAGTCACCATTAAACCACATCTACATGTATTTTAAATACCTCCAGGGATGGCTACTCTACCACTTCCCTGGGGAGATTGTTCCAGGTCTTGGCAACCCTTTCAAGAAAAAAATTTTTCCTAATGTCCAACCTAAACCTCTCCTGGCATAACTTGAGGCTGTTTCCTCTTGTCCTATGACTTGTTACTTTGGAGAAGAGACTAACCCCCACCTCTCTACAACCTCCTTTCAGGTAGTTGTAGAGATCAAGAAGGTCTCCCTTGAGCCTCCTTTTCTCCAGTCTAAACAAATTCAGTTCCCTTAGCCACTCCTCATAAGACTTGTTCTCTAGACCCATCACCAGCTTTGTTGCCCTTCTCTGGGCACACTCCAGCATCTCAATGTCCCTCCTCTAGTCACACCAGTAGGCTCTGCTCCAGTGGCTTAAAGATTTCCCTCTTGGGGAATGTCTAGACTTCCTGGACTATTTTTTCCCTTCACAACTGCCTCCCTCACCAGCTGTGTCAGGAAATTATCTTCCACACAGTCCAGGAACCTGAGGGAGCACTTTCTCTCTGTTATACTGTATTTCCAGCAGACATTCTGGAAGCTGAAGTTCACCATGAGAACAAGGGATAGTGATTGTGAAACCTCCCCAAACTAATAATAGAGTATTTCATCTATCTATAACAGACTCCCACCATGATATCTGCCTCATTGGCCTTGCCCCAGTTCTTACCCATTGACATTTAACCCTATTGTGACCATCATTATACTCAACACAATCATAGTACCCTCTAACATACAGTGTTACTCTACTACCTTGTCTTCCTGACCTATTCCTTCTGAAGAGTTTATAGCCACATCTAACTGGTAAGTTAATTTGGGATTCATCTCACCTATCTTGATGCCTATAATGTTGACATTTATATCTGTGCTAACCCCTCAGGCTTCCTCTCTAATCAATGGAGAAAGCTGGGTTCTTTTAGTCTGCATTTCATTTGAGCTATTTTAGACATCAGCTAAAGCTGATGAGATAAATTCTCTCCTAAATATGCTTATTTCTCTCAGTTGGCTATGAAGGAATCCTGGGGTAACTGTTGTGGGCAGAAGTGTCTACATTTAATGGAATGAAGTGAATGCATTTGGAGAAAATGTTCTGCAGTATCAGCATGTAACAAAAAAAAAAAAAAAAAAAAAAAGGGGGTCTGTCCCTCGTCAAGGACAAAACAAGACTAGTACGAGGGACAGTTTAATTTCATTTACAGAATATGCAAGGGACAGAAAAAGGAAGAGACATACTCATTCTTTGAAGGACTGCTTTAAATGAATGCTGGTGTGGAAACCAATGAGATCAGAGGAACTGATTTCAGAAATATTGTATCAGACCATACAACAGCACTGAGCAACATGAGCTCAGTAACAACCCAAGGTCTAGTCACAAGAAGCATTCTTACTGCCTTTGTTGAAATCTTCCCAATCTAGGATCCGTTGTAAATCATCACCATTTGTTCTTGTGTGAGATCATTCATGTTCAAACATTTTGTTGAGGTGACACCCTCTGTGCAGCATTTGCTGTGAAACTGTGTTTCTTTGTGTTCTTTCTAATTGTTTAAGTCAGTCATTGATGTACAAAGTTAATGGAGTTGGTCAATATTTGAGGGTTCTGTCACTGGTGTGAGAAGTGTAACTGAGGAAAGCGATCACCCTCAACATGGCACTGTATGCAATGTACATCCATCCTTGCCTAGCAACCAAGGAAGGAGATTGCTCTAAGCACAAGCATCTGAAATCTGCTGGAAACCATATCTACTTGATGGTGTTTTTTGAGAGTGGGTTCTTCTGTGTTCTGCCATCAGCCTTTGTCTAGGTGGTTTCATTTCTATGCCAGTGCTTTTAAAGGTGCTGTACATGAGGAAAAAACTAAGTATGAGTAGCATAAATTTAGATCCACTTTATTTTTCATGTATGAAGACAGTAATGGCTTCTTAAAAAGCTGTGTGCTGCAGCACATGAAATGAAAGAAAGGAACTAGACCACAGGGTGATGTAGGTTATATAGGTCAGCCTGGGTTTCTTCTCTCCTTCCCCACATCCCTTGCTTCCTCTTAAGTACAATTTAGAGGGTAGATTGATTGCACAGCTAGCTGAAGGATTTGATTCTAGACAGATAAAATGTTTTAGGTGGCTATATGTGGTGGCAGAGTCTATATGCCCAGGCTGCATGTTCCACCTGTGTTCCACAGGCAGTAAGCAGACTGGGGAGTCAGTCAGAATAGCTAAAAAGCTGGGGAAGGAGCATGTGCTCTGTATTCCTGATGTTGTTCCTTCTCTTTTCCTAAGATAACTAAATGAAGCTACATTTACTAAGACATTTTTGGTAACCTAAAATTGAGCAAATTAAAGAATAATGCACTATAAACAGACAGAGGCAGAAAATTGCTTCTGCACCTCTAGACTGAAGTGAGAAAGCTGGCTGCATCTCATCTTCCCTATTAATATAGCATAAAATATACCACCCTTCCTTTTGTCCAAATTTTCTTTAAAAAGAAGGAATCTGGAGTTATAGACCAGGCAGGAGACACAGCCTGTCCAGATCCCATTTACCTTCATACCTTCTCAGCTCATGTGCACAGGCCAGATTAGATGCAACCATAAAGAACGAGGATGGGAATGTGAGAGCAGGATGGTTAAATCACCCATCAAATAGGGAATTTTATTTTCTGCACCAGGGAAAAATCTCCCAAGTGATTTCAAGTATGTTGAACAAATATTTTTATTTATAAGGTTTTATTTTGTCTGCATAGAGTGAGCCACCTGACACCACAGGTGTCCTGTCACTCTGACTGGCAAAAGGTAATTCTTTTATAATCTCAGGGATTTTGTGTACTACTTTCCCTGCTTTGGTTTTTAATACAGCACAGTTCTGATTATGCCTGGTCTCGTAATCAGAAAGGCCTTGGAAAAGAGAGGAGAAAGACTAAAGACAGAGCTAAAGACAGAGTCCTTTTAGGTATGAGAGAGGTTCCTTTCTATTCACAAGGCAAACTGTACTTACATGAAGTATATTATGAGGAAAAGGGAGATTTTTTCCTGTTGTATTGGGAAAGGAAAGGGAGAAGTCCTTTTAAAAAAATTATGGGGTGAAAAAAATCATCCCATTCTAAATAATGGAGATTAATGCAATTCAATAAAACATAAGGTCTGGGAGACTCCAGAGCTCTATTACTAATTTTAACATTAACTAGCAATAAACAACAACGTTATCACTGCTCTGGTTTTCTCATTTTAAAATGAGTATTAGGAAACTTTCTGCATGGAAACTGCTTAATTAATTGACTTTTGTAGAGCAATTTCAGATCCTTGGAGGAAAAAAGCCTGGGGAGAGCTAAGCCTTATGACCATAAATAGCTTGCAAAACCCAAGCTAGTTTCCAAATAACTCTATGTTGTTGGGAAAAAAAAAAAAAAAAAGCCATACTGAAGTATGATCATTGTCACACGGTTGTCTCCCTTCTTTCCCTGCCCTTTAATGCTACCTATAATAAAATAGACAAAAGATGCAAATAAATCCAGAGAGGCTGTGGAGTTTTGCATGAGGTAGAGAAATAAAAAGTACTTTTCACAAGGTCAAAGGACTAGACTTAGAAGAAGGGAAAATCAATTAATGAAGGCAGAAAAGGAAATAAACAAGTTGTGAATTGAATTTAACATAGCCTTGTGGTGTGCCTTTGCTCTGTATTTCACCAAGGAAGGTGAAGTGGTAGCAGCCAAAGTACAGATTCCTAAGCATGGGAAACAGGACAGGGGCAGGGAAGATAAACTGATTCACTGTTTCTCCATGATCAAATGCCTTTCTATTTTACCACAAGTGGAAGCTTCTGAAAAGCAGAAGGTAAAACCAAATTGAACAGTTTCCCCTGATTTGTGAAACATTGATTCACTCTTTCCACATAACAGGAGTGTTCCAGCTGTTTTAGGTAACAGCAACAGAAAGAGGCTGGAATTATGGTAAATATGGAGTGCGCACCACCTTACTAGTTTCTTGTTTGCTTGGCTTTATTAGACAGTCTGTCTTTGGCTAAGCTGCAACAACACAATTTCTTCCTTACCAAATGAGCTGTGACACCAGGTGCAGCTGGTCAGCATGACAGGAAATTTGCTAAATGGTTGAGCTGACGGATACTCAATGAAGTTGCAGAACTGTGCTGGAAAGCAGGTGGGAAAGAGCTTTTTCTGTAGTACAACATGAAGTGGGATCAAATTCTTAGAAACTTTCTCCATTCATGAGTTACTAAAAGCATCCCAGAGCAGTGAAGAGTAGCACTCTGCTGCCCACAGCACAATACCTGTGAAGCTAAATCCAGCCCTAGAAGCAGCTTCCTTCCTCCTGAAACCTTGAGGAAGTCTGCCAGTGGACCAGATGTTTTTCCTGGAGATGCCAGATCTACACCAGGCAGCACTGTGAAATGTAGGAGTTGAGAAAATTGAGTATAGACACCCTTCCTCAAAATCTGCCCATCTGTTATGGGGAAGCCAGGTTTGATGGGGTGCTCTCCTTAAAGAAACTTCTCTAACACCATTGTGGGGAAAAATAGGCAGAACTGGATTATCAGAAAATTTGAAATCAACTGGGAAGGTGTGAACCATGGCTTCCTCCCGCCGTAGGAATAATTGTTGCTTAATGCCACTAAGTAATCCTTTTCCTCCCACTCTCTGGGAAGGCAGGATCAGGAACAGGAAACACGATTTGCATCTCTGCCAGGGATGAAGAAGCACAGAGAAGTAATAATAAATCTGTATCCCTTCAGCACTGCAGCTTCTTGTCTCTGTTGATCAACTATGTTACTGTGGTATCAGATATAATGCTGCTTAGAGGTTAAACATAGGACACATTCTTTGCCCCTTTAAGCTTCAGTGGCCCCACTGTTTTAAGGGTTAATAATTGCAGCAGCCCTTTCTTGGTTCCATGACAGTGCAGAGTATTGGGATACCCTGCTCCTGGCACTCTCTTCTCCTCCAGCTGTGAAATCCAGACCTCTTTATCACACACGCTCTTCACTTTGGTCTACCTTGACTCCAATCTCCCAGATTCTCTTTGTACTCCTGTATTTAAGCTTCTCTCTCTATTGCCTTCTCCCTGCTCAGGTTTTGTTGTCCCTGTAATATTCCAGACCTTTCTCCTGACAGAACATCACAGCACTGATGTGTTTATGCTGCTATTGTTCCTGTTCTCACCTTTTGATTTCTTTCTGTATTATTTGAATCAGAAGTTCCTTGCAGCAAAGACCGTCTGTTATCTGTGCTGAGTATGGTAGGGATGTATCTTCTCTCATCACTTCTCACTTTTACAATAAAACTCACTCATTCTTCAGTGAGATGTCTGGGCACGGAAGTATTGGAGCCTGAAGTAGCAAGAACTATATTCTTACATACATAGATACTTTAAGGACTAGATTCCAGAGCTGAGGGCCAAATTTCTTTTTCTTTAAATTACTTTCATCTAGTTTAAATGCAGCACATTCACATGACACTCTTCGTCCCGAAAACATATGTAGCATTTATGCAGAGGCCCACTTGTTGTGCCAGTGTATCTCTGAAATAGTGTTACTAATATCAACCAAGCTAAAATTTAACTAAACTAGACTGAGGACTTTATGTGCAAAAATAATTAACCACAACTTTGCACTGGGATATTTACAGTTCTGTGGAAACCTCATTATAATACTTGGCAATAGTCAAAAAAGCAAACAAAATGTTAGAATTCATTAGAAAAATAATGAAGAAAGAATCAGAACGTATCATTATGCCATTGTTTAAATCTATGGCTTGCCCACATTCTGAATACCAATGAGCCCATCTTAAAAAGGAGCTGTTTAGCCCTTGAAACAGTAGAAATATGTGGCTTGAGAATGCCTAAAATGTTATGCAAGGAGCATGAAAAAGAGCGAAGAGGAGTCAGTTTGAAGAAGAAATGGTTGAAAGGAAAACATGGCAGAGAAATCTGCAATCATGAGTGCTCTTATTATTTTTTTTTATTTCAGAAGAATGAAGGAAAATCTAACAAAGTAACAAAACGTTCTTTTTCATCTAATGCCTAATAATACCATGGGTCTGATTGCTGGGGAATAAGTGGGATGTCAAAAAATTTGTTTACATGGGTCAAAAAAGATGCGGTGCATTTACATGAGAAAAATTTTACAAGGAGAGAGCGCAACAGGAAACCAATAAATATAGTAATAAGAGTGCTCTTTCCAACTCAGAATGCCCCTAAAAACATCAGGCAGTGGGAAGCTAGGACAGCAGGATCAACTGCTCTGCCTCTGTTATTTTACATATTCACTAAGCATCTGCTATTGGGCATTATGAGAAATAGGATTGTTCTAGATGTACTTTGGTCTTGCCAAATGTTGCTATGCTTATGTTCCTGTGGCCTTATTTTTAGAACTACAAAGAGAAAGTTGTATTATAAGAAGAAAAAAATAAAGATTTCCCAGATAAAACAAAGGCAAACTTTAGACAATTAATTTCAGCTGAAAAATAGGTCTCAAGTTTTCCACTTTAATATGTAAAATTTAAAGCTACAGGCCAGTAAATGTGTTTGTGGGGGAATATGGCTAAAATATATAGTATTTCAATATTAATGCATAATTTTTCATGCTAAGAGGAAAGAAGCCCAGAATACTTCTAGAACTTTGAGTACCTAATAGATATGTCCCTTACCTTTGCACTTTTCTATACATCCATCCATAGATAGATTTACCTTCTGTCTTTCTTCTCCTTCCCCCAACCCATACTGTACAGACTGAAAGGATTCATTTGAGAGGACTCGAAAAGATGCTGCACTCAAAGCCCTATACATCAAGAGGCAGATAGAATCACCTACAGCTGGGTGAAAGGGAAAGATTAAATTACTTCATAGATGAATGCTCCAACACTAAAGCTCTTCCATAGCAGCTGTTCTGTTTTTTTATACAATCCTCAGCACTGTTGCTTCCTGATTCCCACCAGAGCACTGAGACCAACATCTGCCTCATGAGGTTTGTTTGCTCATTCATCTTCCACCAGGGAGAAACCTGTGAGTGCAATGTCATGTTTTGTTAGGAAGGAACTGACTTTGGATTTTCTATAGGTGCAGAGGGCTTTATTTTAGGTGACCTCACATGCCATCTAAGATGGGAGAAATGGGATTGTTTAGCCTGGAGAAAAGGAGGGTCAGAGGAGAACTTCTTGCTCTCTACAGCTACCTGAAAGGAGGTTGTAGCAAGGTGGGGGACAGTCTCTTCTACATAATAAGCAATAGGACAAGAGGAAACAGCCTCAAAATGTGCCAGGGGAGGTTTAGGTTGGATATTAGGAAAAATTTCTTCACTGAAATGGTTGTCAAGAATTGGAACAATCTGCCCAGGGAAATGGTCGAGTCACCATCCCTGGAAGTATGACTTAAGAGATGTGTAGATGTTGTGCTTGGTGACATGGTGGACTTGGAAGTGCTGGGTTAATGGTTGGACTCAATGATCTTAGAGGTCTTTTCCAACGTAAAATGATTCTATGATTCTATGAAGTCAGGTATCTGTGATGGCATGTGCATTCAGAAGAGCAAGGAACAATCCAGACCACCTACTCAGAAGAGCTGTCGTAGCCAGGTACCTGCATCAAGAGGATAAAGATCTTGACTTGCACCCTTTCAAAGCCTTCCTTCATAACTCCCTTAATTCTATATAGAAATCAAGCACATACTTCAGGATGACTAGTTCACAAATCAATGCAAATGTATACGAAAAATATCTGAATCAGGTGAACTAGAGGACACATCCTGTCCCTGGCTCAGAGGTGGGCTGAAGGTGTTTAGTTTAGGTCCTGTATCTACCTTAAGGCTTAAGGCTTTGTGTTGCTGCTTTTTGCCATTCATTTCACATCTTTAATATGCAGTATGCAGGTGATAATGGGAAAATCCCTCGCCTCTGACTTTAATCAAGAAATAGAAAAGCTTGGAGCCAAGGGGAAGGGAAATGAGTGGGAGATCTGACATAGATGTAGTAAAGGGTGTGGGTGGTGTTTGAATGTCTTTTCTTAGAGTATTTTATTATTTTTTTTTTAAAGATAAAACAGTAGCTAAGCTGCTACATTTAAATTCTGAGGGTGATTCTGAATTTCAGGATTTTCATTAGTGTATTACTTTGGATGTAAAACAGGCTGTGCATGTGGGTGTTTCCTATTTTAAGCCAGCAAATTCCTCAGGGCCTTCAATGTTTTGCTTTAAAAATTATCCCAAAATTTCTTGCCTGTACAAAATTCACCCAAATTTAGCAACTTCAGAGACTTGCAGCCCCCCAGCAAGTTTTGGCTATTATCCTCCTACAGATTTTAGTCTGGGACCATCATGTGTTAAACAACTTGTTTGTGATGCTGCTGTTCAGGACATATTCAACGTGCCAATAGCAGGTGTCAGTCAGAGACTTGTGATTTCTTCTATCCACTGACAGCAAAGTCAAAAAAAGTCTGGCAACTCTCGATAGCGAGTGTCTGAATCTGTGTCTTGAACTAACCACTGTGATAAGTATAGGTTTATCTATAGCAGGTGGTCTGAGAATGGGCCTGGCCAGGGTCATATAGACATGAAGAGGAGCCACTGTGGTTAGATTTGGCCTCTAGGCTGGAACTTAGATGGGAAAATGAACAATAGAAAATAACTCTGTTTTTTCTGTAGTGCTATCCAGCTCACTCCTTCCTCAGGGAAAGAAGATGGGATGCTCCTAGAGGGGAAGGCTGATTGTGTTGTCTGCTTTCCAAGTAGCATCTGTCTCTGAATTACTTGAGTAGCCAGCCACAGAATGTATGAGACAAGAGAGTATGTTTATGCACACTTGGTAGTGAAGAGGAAAAGAGACTGGTCAGTCTGCTTGGCTTCACTGATTAAAATAAGTACTGAAGTCACTTCTCTGAGACAAACCATGTGGTTCTATGACAATGACTTCTGTTCCCATTCTTTGAGAGATGCCTCACCACCAAAACATGGTCAAAAAATGATCATTTCTGGAGCATATGCAGGTCAGTGCATAGATGCCTTCTGTTTACTGTCTTCAAAAGAGGATGCTTTTTATTATCAAGCCATTAAACCAAAATGGACTCAAAGAGGTCTGTTGATGGAGCATGTTGCTAAAATCCTGCACAGTTTACGGATTGGTAGCAGGGTCATCTATTGTGCCGACAGAGTTTCTGTTCATGCTCATTAAGTCTGTATGCTGAGCACTTTCATTAATGCATAGGAGCAGCTATTGTTACTATGCTGTGATCTGTTTGCAAGAGTAAATGACTTGATTAGATTACATCTTTTATTTCTTTTATCAAAAGCAATAGCCCATGAAACAGAGTAATGACCTTGAACCTTTCAGCTTGAAAATATATCTCTATTTGAATAGTAGGAGTGAAATTTTTTTATTTTTATTTTTTTTTAATGTTCAGTAACTCTGAAATGAAACAAAACCTCAACATGTCTGCTGGTATCAGTCTATCATTTTAGGGTGATAGATACACCACAGGATCTGCAAATTCTCTGACATTAGCCCTTTGGTCTCTTGAGAAGAACCATTTGAGCATTTTGCAAGGTGCTCTGGTACGAGAAGGTTGCAGGAAGAATGTGCACATGAAGCCATATTGTGTTTGGTTCTGCAATCCCAGCCTTCTACCTGATTTCAGTGTAGCTATTTACTGCTCAGAGAACACATTGTTACAGGAAGAATTACCATATGAACACAATCACAGCTTTAGCTGTCTTCCAACAAACCATAGCTATAGGAGCAGATCTACAGTGCACAAAAAACTCCCTCCTTAAAGCGGGAATACCACTTTCCTTCTATGTTTGGCCTTGTTCCACCTTCCACTATGAATTCCTGATGATTTTGCTACCACTTCTGTCAACAATATGATGACACGACCACTGTCTTAAGCCTATTTGCCCTTCTTTGGTACCCTATAATGAGAAAGGAGATGCCTTTTTTCGCTCTGCCCTTGCCATCACCATGGGTACAAGGGAGGGGTTAAAGGCCTGGTCCATAGACCCCTTTATTATTTTATTATTCCTCCCCTTTCCTTTTCCATTTCTTTTTATGTCTTGACCCTGACCCACTTTTAAGATTGGTAGTAGATATCTCCCCTTGAGGAAACCTTTTCAGACCGGCATGCTTTGCGAACAGAGCCCTTCTAATTACATTTCTCACAGGATAACCATCGTGAAGGAGTTGCATAATCCTCCCTTGCGCTGTCCTGCTGATGAGCTGCAAATTGACACTATGTAAAAATAGTCGAAGCTTGGCCTCCTTTCTTCTTTTGAGGCTGTTTTAGAAAGCTTCTCCTCTCTTCAGAGCATCACTTACAGATTTGGTTATTTGCATGTGGTGTGACTACCTTTAATTCTGCTTTATTCATCTCTCTCTTTTTTCCTTTTCATGTCTGTAGTATTATCTCTGAGCTTTACTGTTTTTCAGTGTATAGAAAAGCTTGTGTGGACTATGAAGAGGAAAAGAGTCTGCATTTGTGTAAGGTTCCGGCATTCAAAATCAGCTCCTAATTACTGAGGGTTTATCTTTTTAGTAAAAAACTTTATAAAGGACCAGGACAAGAAAGGAGAGTTTGGCTTAATCACAGCCTTAAATGTACTTTAAATCTTGTTCAGAATTGGGATGGAGTCAAAGAATAAGAATTGGTTTGCTTTCTTGAATCTGAGTCTGTGGTACTCAGTGGAGTAAAGAGGAAGAAAAAGTTAAATAGCAGAGGTGAAATTTTAAGGAAGAGCCGAAGGAATAGAGAGTATTTAACTGGTACTTAGCATGATTAAAACCTTTTCTCTTTGGTGCAGAATTCTTGGAGTGAATATTCAGAATGAATGTCAAAAATATTCTGAAAACACATCAGTTTCTGGTATGAAATCTGATTAGTCATGACTGATGATAATGAAAATTTGAAACGCATTATAATTTCATGTCACAAATTTCATTCATACAATCTGAGTAGGCTGACTTTTTTGTGCTCCTTTTGCATGCTCATATTTTTTAGGATGACAAAGACCATAGAATTGTGTGGTTAAGTAGACACCAAACTAACTAAATCTGCAGCTGACAACAAAAATGCATTTGTGAAAGATTCTGTTCAAATGCAGAGGATGACAGAATCTTTGCCCTGACATGAAACCAACCCCTAAGTAAATGGACGAGATAAAGGGGTAAGTGGGAGTAGGTAAATTGCAACTTTTACTTGTTACAAATTATGAATTAGAAGAAAAGAGAGAGCTTTGACTCAGGCAAACAGTTGAGACACAGTAGTCTAACAAATTCCCTTGCATCAGCTGAGTCACAGTAATTATTCCTCTGCTCATTGCAGAAGCCACTAAGTCGGCAGATTTGCCATTGGTTAGCCATATGCATGGGGACAATTAACACATCTCAGCAAAAAAGTCTGCTGATACCACCTGAGAATGATGTTGAGATCATACCTGGCATGGAAGAGATGAGAACTGAATGAACAAAAACCGATCATCTGAAACTAGTAAATAAAAGAATAAGAATATCCATCCAATTTCCTAAAGGACTTAATGTGACATTGAGATCAGGTGAAAGACTCTTTATCTTTACTTCCTGAAATACCAGGATGGTCTACGGTACCACCAGGCTTGTATTGTTCTGGGAGGTGTACTCACTAGACAAACAGAAGAAGAATAATCTGGTTTGTATTGCATCTCCCAGGACTGAGACAGACCATGATCCTCACTTGCAATGTGAGACTTGCACACTTGTTTCTTCCTTTCTTGGTATTTTCTTATTTGCCCCTTCTCTGTCTTTGCATTATTTACTATCTTTGTTTCTTGGCAGGTATTATGTTTTGTAGGAAACGATGTCCCAAAAACAAACAATGTGCAGTGACTTACACAGTCAGGTACAGATTTGATACTTCTCAAAGGGGATCAGACCTAACCTGTTGGTCAATGTTGTCCTGAAATAATCACTAAAATATGAGACTGTGTTTACGCCGTTGAAGAGAGTGTGGAGTGGGCTGTCCTCCTCTGAGGTGGAGCAGGATGGAGGCAAAATATTGCATCCTTTTTCTACTTCTCTGTGACTGTTTCATAGTTTTCTTTCAGGAAACTAGGATGACTCTGAGCTTAAGTAAACATGAAGGTTCCCGACCTTCTTAACTTCTTCCAGCAGTTTAGGGAATGTCATGTCAGTTAGAGGGGAGAAGTAGCACCGGTTTAAGAACCACACTTAATGTTTTACATTTCAAGTATCTTTCTTATTTTTTGTCTGTCTCTGTTTTTAGTAAAAGATGTGAGATTTTTGATGGTAATTATTTATTGATGGATTAAAAAAGCTTCTATAAATAATCAGAACTCCAAGCCATTTATGTGATCAATATTAATGTAACAAAGATAGAAACTAGTATTTTGGATAGAAGTTTCAGTTGTGCGGATCCTCAGATTCCTTCAACTGCAATTGTGTGCTTCTGTTGAGTATGTGGGAGTACAAAAATACAGACATATTTGGGTTAACACACAGTTGCATGAGTAATTATCTATGTCTTATACAGTGTTGAAATGCTGCATCTGTGGAGAAGGGTACATGGTCCATGCAGAAATAACAGGCAGTCTGCTGATATTTGTCCTCAGACCTCCTGAAGGTTGTATTTCATCTTTAAATTTTCATGAGTCTTCTCTGTATCTTTCAGAGGGAGCTATTTCTTCTCTAATCAACCATATCCTTCAAGTTGTCTCTTCAATGTTGAGAGTAGAAAATGAGGGATTTATTTCTGTACTAAAAGAGAATTTTGAGTGCTATGTCTCTATGCTCCTTAGATCAGTACCTGTAGTTGTGTTATGAGAATACACACATGCCCACCCTCCCCTGTCTTTTGTGATGACTTGAAGAATAAGGGAGGTTTATTGATGAGAAAGTAGTTTGGAGGAAGAGATAGGAACAAGACTGATCTGATATCAGTGGTACTACAGAGCTTTAGTAAAGGAGCAAGTACAGAAAAAATACAGAAATGAGAGAGTGAACTTCTTAAAGATCATATTTCACCATTTTTTATTGCTATCTACTCCCTATTCTATATGTATTGGGGGAAGGAAAAAATAGAAAAACTGCAAGTACAGTGATAAATACTTCTCTGTGGTGCAAATAACTTCATAAAAACTCAACTTTCACTTGTGTTTTATCATCCTTTCACCAGGCACCCGTGGTGTGCTATGTATAGCTGTGTAATTCACAGTAGCCTGTCGATTATCCTATAGGGCATTTCCTGACTGTTGGTTGGAGGGCGATGGAACATCCCATCTGAATGGCAGCATTTGCTGTAATGTTCTGGCACACTTTCAAATGTGATTTCATTGCAGGGTGCCTACGGCTGGGATGGAAATATTAAGATAAGAGGGCACCAACAGCTTTTCTGCCTTCCTGCTTTGTGCCAAAAAACAGCTAAAATGAGTGGAGGAAAAAATCTCAAATCCCTCTTAAGCAACACTTGCTTCAGTCACATTTTTGCTGTTCTTTTTTGCTAGGAATATGAAAAACTGAGACATAGCCATGATATAATGCTGAGGAGATACGAAGTTTTTCAGCTTTCAGAGCATTTCTGGCTCTGGTCTTGCCAGCTCAGAACATAAATAGATGAAGCTATGTTTTCTTCTGCCCCTCTCAGTGTACATATGTAAATTTTAAGATGTATCTTTCTAAAATCTGCCAATTTAAGGATTATCAAGCTGCCCATGGCATTCATGTAAAACAGATTTACACCTGAAAAATGGAGATCTTTTGTTTACCCGGCTTAATGTCTGTAGTGGACCATTGACTTCTACTAAATTTTGCCTGTGTTGAGCTTCAAATCTTAGTTTTAATTTGCATTTCTCTACACAGAACCTTGAAGGAAGACATGCCTTCTTCATCTGGAGAAACAGGCTGGGAATCCACCATCAGCTAAGAGAACAGTCCATGGATGAATGCTCATTGTGAAGTGTTCACACCTGATTTCCTACCTGCTTTTCATCTGTCATCATATCACCAAGCTTTTGTTTGGAAGCATGTACTTGCAGTATATTAATTCACATCAACCTGATCATCTGCATTTCACTGTTCTTTATGAAGTCAAAACTATACTGATAGCATTCTGGTCTCTGTTTTATCAGTAACATATAAGCAATTAAATTTTCCTTCCTAGCCTTCCTCTTTGCTCCATGTTGTCCTGGTTTGTGTTAGAACAGAACTAATTCTGTTCAGTGATTTTCCTTTTCAGCTCTGTCTCTTCTAAGTGACTGCACTTTCTGAAGTTAATGGCATATTTTTGCAGACAGTGTCTCCTTCTAGCAGTGATAATGCTCGATGTTTATAGTTATTACCAATTACTGGTGTGTAGAAGGGCCCTTGCTTATACATTATCCTGTGCAGACCAAGGTCAGTGCTAATTCTCATGTACCATGTTGGAGGTGCAGAAATTAAAAGGCAACACCTGAGGGGACCAGCAGCCAGGACAGGTGACCCTAAACTAACCTATGAGGTATTCCATCCCAAATACATTATATTCAGTATAAAACTGAGGGATCACAAGGATCAAGTTCTCTTCTTCAATGGCCAGCATCCAAGGAGAACTCTGTCCATTCTGCCTTTGATCCCTATCCATGTGTTCTTGAATCCAGTTCCATAATCTGGTTCCATAATCTGGTTCCCACATGCCACTGAGCCCTGCCTGGGACTTCCTCAGTGCCTGCTCCAAAGCATCAGTGGTGACAGTGGTGTAATTGACATCAGGGTGTTTGGGTTTGATATTGAGCTTTTGTATGTATTTGTATATATTCCATTTTATTATTGTTATTTTCATTAAAGCTGTTTTAGTTTTCTTTTCTAATCCATAAGTCTCTTTTCCTTCTACCCTTTGGGAAGGGGGAGGGGTTAATAGAGGGCAATCTGTCGTTCGTCTAATGCCTGGCCCAGCCCTAAATCTTGAGACATGCATTGAAAACATGTAAATGCTTTTGAGGTTCTACAGGCCCTAGTCCATACATCTGCATTGCAGCTTTTGTTCCTGGAGATAACTTCTGATAGTCCAAAAGAAAAAAATTTCACCATTACCTCCTCTGCAATGGTGATTTACAAATTTGCCTATTCATCCTGAGTTTATCAGCAGCGTATTTATACTCACTCAATGAATGTGTCATACAAATCTTATAAAAAAGACAACTAATCTCTTCATTTAATGATTTCACATTAGCAGCTACTTTTTGAGATTGGGTTGTTCTCTAATCTATTTAAACTGGAATTTATTAATATTGTATAGTTCTGATATTTTCATCAGATTGTTCTGTGCTAACTCAAATGCCTTGCAGAAATCGAAGCACATTATATCTCTACTGACTCCTTTATCAGCTGAACTTGTAGTGTCCTGAAGGATGTAATCAGGCTTATGTGACATGATTTATTTTTCAAGAGACACTGTTGAGAGGCAGTACTTATATCCCTGTTTCTTACTTCTCTCTAAGATAAATGAATGCTCAGTCAGGTTTTCCATTAATTTATTGAGAGTTATAGAAAGTTTTTTGTTACTTGGGTTATCTCTGCTCACTTTCTGGATATTAGGCTGTTAATGTTTCTCCAGCCTTCTAGACTGTGCCAGTACTAGGTGTACTGAAAATAAACAGCAGCTGTCCAAAATGCCCTAAGCCAACTTTTTATACATCTGGTGCAAGCTATTTGGGTTTGCTAAAAAATTTCTTTCTTATGGTTATGGTGTAATATCCTGTTGAGCTACTTTTGGACTGGAAAATATCATGTTACAGTGGTAAGTGTAGATCATGCTGCTTCTTTCAAAACAGTGAACAGAATAAGTCTTTTGAATACATCTGGCTTCTCTGCATCATTGAGTATTTTACTGCTTCCTTACTTTTGTTAGCGTTTCCTTTCTACCTAATATATTTCAGTATTTTTTTAGCTTGTACTCATTCTTTTTAACCAAAGATTATTTTTGTCAATTTCCTGCATTTTGGAAGCAACACAAATTAAGTATTACCCCTTTCCTTTATATGGGTATGTGTCAAATAGACAGAGAGCTTGTAATACTGGTACTTCTATTTCTGTTTCTATTTCCATCTAACACACTTGCAGTAATAAATCCAACTGTTCACTTTACTGTGCTCTAAAACCAGCATTGGCCAAAGGTGTTTCTCAGAACTGTGATATCCATACTTTTTGACTACCAGAAAACCTCTTTTAAGTGATTTTCTCCTGACTTTCATTCACATTCTCTTCCTAGACGTGTACATCCCTGCTGATAGGCATTTTGCAGGCTATGGTAACAGTATTCCATGTTTTCTAGTCATACGGTTTGAGGAAGGCTCACTGTTGTGTTACTGGTTTCTTGCTGTTAGGCAACTTTTGTATGGCTGGAAAGTGGATTTGTACATGCCACTGTTCTATTGCAATATGAGGGAAAACTAATTTGCATCAACTCTTACCAAATGGGATGTTTCTACTCAGACCCAGAATCCCGGCACTGGCGCAGATGCTGCTGAAATATTTCCTAAACAGTGTAATACTTTTGTTCAATTCACTTCTGAATGGTGTCTGACCATTCAAAATCTTTTGTTTTAAATGGATGCTGCCTCCCTATCTGCTCCAGTTAATTGTCTGACAACCATCAACTCTTCCGTCCTCTGAGACTCAGTCCCCTTCAGTCGCCCTGCTCTCTTTTGAAGCATATGATCCAGTATTTCACAGAAATAAAGCCTTGCCACATGTTACACTTCTTTGCTTTGCCTCCAGTGTTTCCTGCCGTCATTAGTTTTGAACTCCAGAACTGTCATCTGAATTTCCCCTGCTCCCTGACAAGATCGCAGAAGTCTTTGTAACCTCAAGATACCATGACACCATCTTACATCAATTCTTCCTTTGTAATGTAAATCCTCTTAGCAATGCAGAAAGGGCCTCCTCCAAGTTACTGACAAAGGTCTTCAATGCTCAGGTCCCCAGAGAGATCCCTGCAGTGCTCCACTTGTCACTGGCTAGATCTGGACCACAACCCATTAACCACTGCTCTCTGAGCCTAATATATTTGGTAAATAAATGACTTTTGATGCTTCACCTTTGTCCACAAAACCAGTTGTCTAATCACAGTGAGCACTCAGATTGTTCAGCCATGATTTACCTTTGGTAAATCTGTGCTGATGGTTCCTGATTGCCTATTCCACTGTGCACCCAGAAATGTGTTTGAAGAGGGCTTGCTCTCTGTTGCTTGGGATTTCTCCGACCTAGATGGAGGACTTTGCATTTGGTCTTGTTGAACTTCATGAGGTTGGCATGCGCCCACCTCTCCAGCCTGTCAAGGTCCCTCTGGATGGCATCCCTTCCCTCTAGCGTGTCAGCTGCCCCACACAGCTTGGTGTTGTCAGCAAACTTGCTGAGGATGCACTCAATGCCACTGTCAATGTCGCTGACAAAGATGTTAAACAAGACTGGTCCCAATACTGATCCTTGAGGGACTGCACTTGTCACTGGTCTCCACTTGGATATCGACCCATTGACAACCACTCTTTGGGAGCAGCCATCAAGACAGTTCTTTATCCACTGAACTGTCCATCCATCAAATCCATATTTCACCAGCTTGGAATATGACATGCTTTTCCCAGCAATATTTTTTTTTTCCCCCTCCATTCAAATTTTATGGCTCAGTTAAGTCAAATAAAAGCTTATCCAGAATATTTTATATTAGATATTTGGGACTCTCTTCTTCCCACTTTTAAAACACTTGGCCGTACATCTCAAAGGAGTGTATTCATTGTTGGATAGCGTGACAATTTGTCTAGAGGGATTGTGGATATCCCCTCCCTGGAGGTGAAATATGTAAAAAGCAACTAGAAGCAATTGCAGGTAAATCTAACTAGTAGCCAAGAAGTAAACTTATAACAAATAAATAAAAAAGAAAAAAAAAAAAAAAAAGAAAGAAAACAATAGAAATAAATTTACTTCAAATGGGACAGAAACAAGGGAAATGTCCAGGCCATAGTGGAAATGTGACACTGGTACTATTCATCAACTTCATTTCAAATAAATTATCTACTTCAAAGTTTCAAAGTTTATTTATTTCATTTTTTTTTTAATTTCCATCTCTTTCACAACATAATTTTTACATGTAAAACTTTAACTAATTTATTTTCTTAAAATTTTATTTTACCTTAACTGGAGTTCTTCATCTTCCAGAGCAAGCAAGTTTTACTAGTTCTTCTCTACTGTCACTATCTGGGCATGTTATATTTTGGGCATCCAGAATTTTCTGTCTTTTTGTACCCATTAGTCTTTCAGGATTGCTTCCATATCTGGTTGGATACAGCAGCCAGAGCACTGCAAATACTTTCCAGATGGGGAACAGTAGATACTATAGCTTCTTGAAGTTAAAAAACCTCACAGTCAGTCTGTAAGCTTAGTTTCCATATCCAAAACTTGGAGGCAGATACTTGCCTTCTCTGTGTTTCTCTGCCAAGATTTCTGCGTAAATGAAAGGAGACCTGACTACAGAAGCTGCTTGACAGGATTTTTTTTATGTTTATGAAAGCTGTTTCTGTCAATAAGAGAAACTCTCCGCTTTTAAAGAGGGAAGAGTTAAATGCAAATTTCAACTGAGAAAGAAGTTCACACACAAAATGCAGAAGTACCAGTCTAACCACCAGAAAAGCAGAAAACAGTTTGTAAAGTGTAGTCAATTAAACATTGTCTTAGGTCTTAATGTGATGAAAGTTTGATGCTGGCATTAAATGGGAAATCTTGTAACTGCAGGGAAGTGTTCCTATATCCACTGAGTTTAAAACTATACATACAGTTACATATGCTGAAGGTGTAGGATTTGATTAAGACTACCATGAAATATTGTTTTGGGACTTTCATGCTTTCACTCTGTGAAGCCTGAGCATAAGTTGGAGCTCTTGAATGTTTTTTATGTCCTCTGTCCACCTCTTTTCTGATTCAGCTGAAATACACAGGTCTGGTGTCATTCTTTCTTCCTTTGAGCTTCATAAATATAGCTAGAGGTGCCCCTTTTACTCCGAGGATGCCTGTCCTATGAATTTAAATAACCAACATTACAGGCAGATTGTCCAAAGACGCACTCACCTTGGACCACTCCCATCCCACAGAGGACTAGGCATCTGCTGTGGCTGAAATTGGATGGAAGTGATCCAGAACTTCAGGTTACCCAAACCAGAGACATAGGCAATTAGCAATAGCAATTCAGCTACTTTTGTTGCATCAATGTGTATTGAGACAATTTCATCAGAGGTACATCATGTCAAGACCTTTCTGGCTTTGCAGAGTTCCAAAATTTGATTTGATGGTGTGCTGGTTATCCAGCTCCTCAAGCTTTATCATCATCTATTTCATGTTTAGACAGGTTGCCTTTGTACTCCTTCCTTCCAAGGCAAGACTCCTTTTATTTACAGCAGCAGTCATGCTGATCAGAGCTGCTGAGATAAGAATAAATCTATCTAGGCAAAACCTGCATGGGAACAGATTTTCCCGTATTAATGAAGATATTAATTATTTGTAATACAGAGCAGTAGAACCCTCAGTGTAACCAGGGTTGAAGTCTCCTTGTAAAATGCATTATATGGACATGCAAAGAGACACCGTTGGTGTTTTGTGGGATACAGGATATAGAAGGCACAGACATACACACAGATGGAGGAGAGGTGGAAGGGTGAAAGAGCAAGAAAGAGATGCAAAATACAGGAAAAGCATTCTGTGAGTTGATGAGTACTTGATGTTTGCCCTTCACTTACATTTTGAGGGCAATAACTGGGGAAGGGTATGTGGCTGTGAGGGATCAATTAAGGCAAAGGAAGGAGCCAGTGAAAAGACACTGATGATAAGATGAAATGCAGATAAAATGGAGCATTTTGGTGATGTTATACAAGGAATTGAGTGGCAAGATGAGGGCTCAGCACATACGTTCTTTGGAGAAGTTTGTGCAGTGAAGCTATTTGTGAAGAGACAGTAGAATCTAATTTGTTTGAACTCTACCATCTGTGGTGTAATTGCCTTATTGCCAGTGGGATTTATATGAGTAAGTGAACACTAGAAAGAGGAAGAATACTAATAGTAGGGTTTTATTTTATATAGCACTATCTTTGTTCATCTGTGTAAACCATATCAAAATAAGTCAATTAGAACCTATTTTAGATAGGATTATCTCTTTTCAGCTGTGAAAATTATATTTAAAATAGGTCAATTACAACAAAACTTCTACTTGGGAGGAAAAAACAACCTCATAAAAAGAATCTGATTGCTCTCTAATTACAAAAAATAAAATAAAAAAATCACTAATGTCAATTCTAAGATGCATCTTCAACAGAAGAACAAAAATAAAGTTGGAAGTTGACATCTTTCTTTTACAAATAGTTCCTCTAAAAACTGCTGGTTTGACAAGCTTCCAAATTGACATCTTCTATTTATATATAAAGCCATTGCAATTTTTTTCCCCAGATGATATTTCGTAACAAGACACTTAGCAGATTGTATGCCAAGTTGGATCACTTCTTTTGTGATATTCAAGTGTGTTTTTTAAACCTCTTTCCCATTAAAAACTATGATTCTTGTTCTTTAATGGCTACCATAGTGGTTATAGACACTCCTTCATCTTCACAAACTATGTCAACTAATAAATCAGGCAGATGGTAAGCAAAGTGAATTTCATGTTGTAGTCAGTATTTGACCACTTCACCTAGGTTGAGACCTTTGGAATATGCTTTGCAGACAGGTTGATACCCTGGCATTCTTCACATACACATAATGCCTGATAGTGTTGTCCCAAAGCTGGCCTTCAGAAGAGCAGCAGAGTAGACAGGGTTGAAATTACAGGTTCCCTTTTTGTAACAGTCCTGCCATTGTGATTAGAATTAATAAAAGTAGATCAAGGGATTGGAATAGGAAACATCAAATTCAAATATGTCCACTTCTCCAGCTTCAGTTTACTTTCTGCATGTGGCAGATGTGTGTGCTGTCATAGAATTATAGAATTCTTGGTTGGAATAGATCTTTAAGATCACCAAGTGCCAACCCTTAATCCAGTACTGCCAGGTTCCACTAAGCCATGTCCCTCAGCACCACATCTACACATCTTTTAAATACCTTCAGGGATGGGGACTGCACCACTTCCCTGGACAGATTATTCCAGGTCTTGACAACTCTTTCAAGGAAAAAACAATTCCTAATGTCGAACCTAAACCTCTCCTGGCACAACTTGAGGCTGTTTCCTCTTGTCCTATGACTTGTTACTTTGGTGAAGAGACAGACACCCACCTCTGTACAACCTCCTTTCAGGTAGTTGTAGAGAGCAAGAAAGTCTCTCTTGAGTTTCCTTTTCTCCAGGCAAAATAACTTCAGTTCCCACAGCCACTCCTCATGAGACTTGTTCTCTAGACCCTTCACCAGCTTTATTGCCCTTCTTTAGACACACTCCAGCATCTCAATGTCCTTCTTTTAGTGAAGGTCCCAAAAGTGAACCCAATATTTGAGGTGCAGCTTCACCAATGCCCAGTGCAGGGGGACAATTCCTTCTCTAGTTTTGCTGGTCACACTATTTCTGAAACAGGCCAGGATGCCGTTGGCCTTCTAGGCCACCTGGGCTCCCTGCTGGTTCATGTTGAGCTGCCTGTCGACCAATACTCACATGTCCTTTTCTGCCTGGCAGCTCTCCAGCCACTCTTCCCCAAGACTGTAGTGTTGTCTGAAGCTGTTGTGACCCAAGTGCAGGACCTGGCACTTGGCCTTGTAGAAACTCATATAATTGACCTGAGCGCATTGATGCAGCCTGTCCAGATCCCTCTGCAGAGCCTTCTTACCCTCAAACAGATAAACACACCTGCCAAACTTGGTGTAATCCACAAACTTGCTGAGGGTGCCCTCAATCCCCTCACATCCAGGTCATTAATAAAGATATTAAACACAGTAGGCCCCAGTTGTGAGACCTGGGGAACACCACTTGTGACTGGCCACTAACTGTATTTAACTCCATTCACTATCCCTCTCTGGGCCCATCCAACCAGACAGTTTCTTATCCAGAAAAGATGGATGATCATCTCGGTGTACATTGAATAACCTAGTGGTAGCTCTGGAGTTGGCTAAGGAGAGATGAAATTTCTGCAGTACGTTGTGATGTAGTAGAAAATGAAGTATGGCAAGGTTTTTTATCCTTGTTCTAAGTGGATATGAAGACAGACTGAGCTTTCCCTAGCAATACTTCCGAGGAAAGATTATATACTGAAATATTTCTAATCTGCTGTCATTACATTAAACAACTGATGAACATCATTCACTTGAATGATCCATTCTGATAGAGCATTTTATAGATTTTATGTGTTGTTTTTTTTTCATTAGACTCTTGATGAGATATAGAACATTACCTACCTGTGGGTGAAACAGACATCAAGAGGAAAAGCAGAGCCACACAAAGATGAGATGCTTGTGGATACCATAGGATAATAGCTCTTCTTCTATTTACTTCTGCTGTCCAATTAATGCTTATTTCACAAGGGAATAAATCTTACAATAGTTACCCACGTGACTGTGGCAAATAAAAGAGGATTGATACATTTGCTTTCATATAGATAGGTACCACCAATGGAATCTTAAGCTGTTCACATGGTGCTAGCAGAGCCCATGGGAGACAAACACTGCTCTGGACCAGATATGAGAGAGCATGAATACCCTAGGGCTGCTCAAATGTCTTTAAATTCTTCTTTGTATCTGTGGTGTCAGTGCAGTTTCTTACATATAGTTTCTCAATGTATTAATACTACTGAGATCAAATCAGATTTTTAGAGAGCTCTCTTCTTGCAGTATCTAAATACTAACCTATTAGATGTTGATTTTAAAACTAAATCCATGGCCATCAAGTCAAAGTTTAAATTGAAATCCTAACTGACTCAAGTCCCGCCAAGACAGGTTAATTTGAACAGACTGGCCGTCATTAATATTCAGTTCCTGCTGTTGCAGGTATTATCAGGACCGAGTAATAAATCTGTCTTAATCAAAATCTTCCTGGAAAATGGACAATGGGCTCTGATGAGTAATATCCTGGCTGCAAACAACTTCATGGGAGATTTTGCTAGGTGTTGTTTAGGAAATGAAGTTTTTTCATAGTCCTGCACTGAGTGCACATCTATCCATGTTGCTATTAAAATAACAGAAACAGAAGAAAAAAAAAATCTAATGAAGCAATAGCATCATTACATCATGCTTGAACCAAAATGCTATTTCTGATTTTTTTTGTAGGGGCACAACTTCTATGATAGAGGAAAGTTTGTCCTATGCTCTGTACAAATGTAAAGGATTGTAAAGGGTGGGTGGGGGAAAGTCAGTAAGAATCAGAAAACTGACAGTTCTCAATGTTGCTTGTCATATATCTTCCAGGAGATAAATACAAGAGGATATTCAGGTATGGAAATAGGCTGGTGTCTTGTTCAGGCCATATGTTCAAGTAACATATAGGGCTAGTGTCTTCACAAGTGAGTTTTCTCATTTTCTATTTTCTGCTAAGTCTTGTGTATGTGAAAAAAATGAAAGTTTCTCCATAGTTTCAATTCTGGTGCATAGCCCTGAAATAGAATAGAAATAGGGAGCTTTTTGTTACCATGAATGTTGACTCATTTGGGTGGAAATATCTTAATACAATTAAAGTAACTATTATCAGCCTGAACAAATTTTGAACAGGCTTTAGAACCAGCCCCAGTGTGGCATACAACTGCGGTTCTGTCCAGACATATCTCACATAACGACTACCCCTACTGTATGGGGTCAATGATTATGAAATAGAATCATAGGATGGCAGAGGTTGGAAGGGACCTCTGGAGATCATCCAGCCCAAACCTCCTGCCAAAGCAGGATCACCCAGGGCAGGACACACAGAAATATATTCAGGCAGGTTTTGAAAGTTTCCAGAAAAGGAGACTCTATAACCTCTCTGGGCCGCCTGTTCCAGGGCTTCATCAACTTCATAGCAAAGAAGTTTTTTCTCATGTTGAGGTGGAACTTCCTGTGTTCCAGTTTGTGTCCATTTCACCTCATCCTATCACAGGGAATCACTGAAAAGAGACTGGCCCCTTCTACTTGACGCTCAGCCTTCAGATATTTGTAAACATTCATAAGATCTCCTCTCAGTCTTTTCTTCTCCAGGCTAAACAGCCCCAGGGCTCTCAGCCTTTCCTCATAAGGGAGATGTTCCAGTCCTTTCATCATACTCATAGCCTGTGTTGGACTCTCTATTTTCCTGTCCCTCTTGAACTGGGGGGACCAGAACTCGCCTATGCCAGATATGGCCTTACTGGTGCAGAGTAGAGGGGGAGGAGAACTTTCCTGAACCTGCTGGACACACTTTTCTTTATGCATGCCGGGATATCATTGGCCTTCCTGGCCACAAGGGCCCATTGTTGTTCCATAGATAACTTCTTGTCCACCAGGACTCTAAGGTCCTTCTCCATGGATCTGCTTTCCAGTAGGTCTACACCTAACCTGTACTGGTGCATGGTACTATTCCTCCCCAGGGGTAGGACTCTCCGCTTATCCTTGTGTATTCACTAACTTCATTAGGTTCCCCTTTACCCAACTCTCCAGTCTGGGTGGCAGCACAGCCTTACGGTGTATCAGTCACTCCTCCCAGTTTAGTATCATCAGCAAACTTACTGAGGATGCTCTCTATCCCTTCATCTGGGTCATTGATGAAGATGTTGAATTAGACTGGACCTAGAACTGACCCCTGGGAACATTACTAGCTACAGGTCTCCACTGATCACAACCCTCTGAGCTCTATTGTTCAGCCAGTTCGCAACCCATCTCACCATCCCCTCTTCTAACCCACACTTCCTGAACTTACCTACATGGATGTTATGGGAAACATTGTCAAAAGCCTTGCTGAAGTCAAGGTAGACAGCATCCACTGCTCTCTCTGCATCTACCCATACAATCACACCACCACAGAAGACTATCAGATTAGTCAAACATGACTTCCGTCTGGTAAATAAATGTTGGCTATTCTTGATAACCTTTTTTTCTTCCATGTGCTGAAAGATGATCTCTAGAATGAACTGCTCCATTACCTTTCCAGGGTTGGAGGCTGACTGGTCTCTAGTTGCATGGGTCTTCCTTCCTGTCCTTTTTAAAGACCGGAGTGACATTGGCTTTCCTCCAGTCTTCAGGCACTTCTCCCATTCTCCATGATCTTTCAAAAATGATGGAGGGTGGTAGAGCAACAACATCAGCCACCTCCCTCAACACTCATGGATGCATCTCATCGGGGCCCGTTGATTTGTGTGTGTTCAGTTTACCCAAGTGATTTCTAATACAATCCTAATCTACCAGTGGAGAGTCTTCCTCCCTCTAAGCTTTCTCTCTTAAAATGGAAATAGAAATAACCTCAGCACCTATACCCTCTCAAATTTTGGTACTGCCCATTACTGCAGTGTTGCTTGCTTTTTCTTTTTTTTTCCCCTTTCCATTCCCTCTCTTCCATTTGGAGAAAAATATTCTCTTAATGCCAAAGACAAGGGACAAGTTCACTGTACTCACCCTACTGAATGACCCAGCATCCTGGTCAAGTCCTCTGTTGTCAGCATTCCTATTTCCCCTCCAATCCCACTACCTGCTCACTCCAACCGTATTTTGCAGTATCAGTAATGGCTTCATGTGTATTAGCAGATGAAGATTAGGTGAAGATGAAGGCTTGAACTACAGTTCAGCACAATTCAGATTAAAAGTCTAAATTCAGCTGCTATGTACATGAGAGATGAATTTGACCTTCATATCCATATTTACAAATAATAGAAGAGACTATTAATTCTAAGTATTATAAGTCTCTCTCCATTGTATGAGGATTTGTAGCCTATCTTTAAGTCTAGAAAGAAAAAAACCCAAATAGTTAATATGTAGACATCTACCTTCCTGCACAATGTCAGCTATTTGAAGGGACATGACTTGCTGTATAATTATCACTAATGTTTTCACTGAAACTCTTGGACTGTGAATCTGTTTGCATTTCTTCAATTGAAACATTCTTCTGTTGAGAATTGTGAAGCTTCATTTCCTTTAAAATTTTTGAGGGACAGGGTGTCAGTCTAGGTAAAACATCCTTAGGGGGATCCAAGGGAACTCCAAAAAAATGCATTTAAAAAGGTGTGTCATGATAATAGTGTTTTTACAGTTC
>WUAM01000269.1:9475341-9506038 GCA_024336885.1 Actenoides hombroni | reverse complement strand
TTTACCAAGGGTGCACTCTATCCCCTCATCCAAATCACTGATGAAGCTGTTAAACAGGAGTGGCCCCAGTACTGAGCTCTGGGAGACACCACTCGTGACTGGCAACCAACTGAATTTAACACCATTGACCACAACTCTCTCGACTCATCCATCTAACCAGGAATGCCACAGTAAAACCCTGATTTCCCTGAAAGCGTCTGATTCCTCCCACATAAATAAATTTTTCTACAAATTAAATTGACATGTCTCCTGTTCATGTGTGGAAAAGAGAAAAGCATAGCTCTAAGAATAAGATGGGCCAAAACCTTCTTAACTCCTTTGGAGTAGATAGATACCATAACAGATCCCACCTGGCTTGAAGGAGCAAAGAAACCCTGGCTTCTCTGATATTTGAATTTTATTGCATGGCAACTGGTAGAGTCCTCTGAAATTAGTTTTTCCAAGAAATATAATAAAGTAAAACTGGAACATAAATAGAAACCTTCAAAAATATAAATCTTAAGGCATTGAAAATGCCAATACATTAAATTTTCAATTTAATCAAAGTCATGGGTCATTTAATGCAATATGAAGAAAAAATATTGGGAAATGAAATCACAGCAGTTTCTTCTGCTTCAGTTTGTCTAAAAGACTTAGATTATATTGACTCTTTGTAGGTCTCAACTTGTTTTAAACAAGGAGATCCAGTCAATCCAAGGTACGTGGGATTGTTTGGTTACTGTTAAGAAAAAAAAACTAAGAAAAATAGTTAATGGAAATGTAAGCATGTGTATGGAGTGCAAAGAATTGTGTTGCTCTCAGGAAGAACTTGTCTTTGGCATGAATCTGAACCCTATTAAACTCAATATATTTCTGCTGAGTTTTGTAGCTGTAGTATTGGCTATAAATGAATTAAGCTCAGAGCATTATAATGGCAAACCCAGGATCTAAGGCATGAGATTCTTGTATGCACTCATGAAATGCTCAGGATCAGAAATGTGCTCTACTTTTCCGATTCCATGCTCCTTACACCTTTCTGACAGGTCTTCTGTGCAAAGCTGCTCAGAAATTTGAAATTATCTATTTATGCTGTGGGAGGAAAAAAGGAAACATGAAAACTTTCTGTAAGAGCTAACTACAAGTCATGAAAAAAAGGAGAATAAAGTTGGTGCTTGATATCAGTTTAGACTCTGCTAAACTGGAACACGACCACATTTGGATATTAAGTGGGAAGGATGTGCAAAAGACTTCTCCTGCCCCATGTGAAATTCCTTATATTCTTAGTTGGAAAATAAAATAAATTATGGTTTATATTTGTTTGTTTTCCCCAACAACAGTGTTCTAACATTTTTCCTACGTGCCACCCCAGGTTATTTGTTTCATTTCTGACTGGGACAAGCCATGCTTGCACATGGCACTGAAGCTCTATGTGGAGCTAACTGCCTCCAGAATCCTTCACTTCAGGTGCCAGAAAACTTATTGTGGACCTGTTTGTTTACCACTTAAATGGAAAAGTCTCATCTCTGCTTACTGCACCTAAAGCCAAAATCAAAATGCATTTGCTTCTGCCTGCTACCAGGGTAACTATGTTATCAGAAATCACCCATCCACACTGATGATGCTTTACACTGCTGGGTTGAAAAATATACTTGGAAAAGTTTTCATTCTAACATGTTCAGCTTGACCATAGTCTTGGTATTTCTGAGCAATCAGTGAAACACAGATGATAGATAACTCTTTTTTGTTTTATTATTTTCCAGATTTTTCTCTCCAAGCCTGGCTGCACACTGTAAATGGCAAGCAGAGATATAGTACTAGTCAGTGGTGGAATATGATGGTTCTGTCCTCCACCATATAATTTAAAACCAGCTTTCATCCTGGGCAAACCTCTCAATTAAAATCCAAATCACAATTTTTCTTGGGTCTCTGCATGTTATTCACTAGACAGTGAATGATATGTTTTCCCAAGGGGAAAAACATAGCTTTCTAATAAAAAACAGGTGATGGTTCATGTCTGCCCAATATATTAGTCACACAGCAAAAAATGCATTAAAAGAAACTAATCTGCCTTACAAATAAGAAATTCAGAACATGCAAAGATGCCGGTCTGTGTTCTGTGTTCAGTAGGACGAAGTAACTGTGTATATAATCATCTTTTTCTTGCAAACTGTACCAAGATCACTTTATACAGGTAAATAATTACAATCACAATATGTTTATTTTCAGGCCTTTAAGGAAAAAACAAGGTCATCTAAGAATGACATGCAACAGAATTACTCATTGCTCTTTAATATTTTGGAGCATTTGGATTTGATTTGTCATTGTGTTTACATTTATATGCTTTGTAGATCAAGGCACACCGAAGCAGGTAGGCTTCACTTATATGAAAAATCATGGAAGATACTGATTTTGTTCTCTAGAATCTTTTAAGCTGAGATTTTGACATTTTTGCATTGTCTGACATACTGAGACATAGGCTATGGCCAAGATCTGCCAGTACTGCCATAAGAAATATTGCTGATTTTGAGTTGTGATAGGATTTGGAAGATTAGCTGAAAATTATGAGGTTAAAAAGAATAAAAAAAAAAAGTATTGTTTTTATCTGTCCTATTTTCTCACACATTCACATTTCCAAACTTTTTCATGCATCAGTAAGAGCTAGAAACAGACTGCATTAAAAAAGAGTTTTCCAGGAGCTAGGACTGTAAAAAGGACAACAGAATAAACTCTGGAAATTTGCAATGCTCCGTAATAGAAATAGTTGGTGACAGCTGGAATAACATCACGTCCCTTTGACTGTATAACTTTGATATTGAAATTATCTTGCTACAATCACTTTCTCTGAAAACGTAGACTTACGTAATTGGAAAACAATAATCTAATATCATAATGGAGTTTTGTCATAGCCATTAGCCTGCATCTCCAGTGGAGATAAATATCTATTATTAGTTCCATCCATCACAAGATATTGCAGTATTTAGGAAATTCCCTTGGGTTATCATTGCACACACCTCCTATAGTAAATGTTAAATTGTGACAAATAATGGCTTTTTTCCATGAATGCCCACTGCCTTCCATACCCGTTTGTTTTCCAAAATGTAACATATTTTTTTATGCAGCAGGGAAAATGGTGGTTAATGAATGGTAGAAAAGCATAATTTATCCTATTAAAAGCAAGGCTTTGTTTCCCATTTCAGTGTGTTTTAGACCTCATGGATGCAGAAACAGCATGATAAATATTTTATGAACTGGATCCAACAAACACACAGAAGTAGGATGCTGCAGTGATTAAAGGAAGTATTTAAACTTAGAGATAGATCCTGAGTCCAGCTACCATGAAGCGATGCTTACTCACGCTAGAACAGGATGTCCAGAAGGCCTGGCTAGTCCTGGCAGATACACCCTTATTCTTTCCTCCACCTGCCCCCCCTGACAAGGTCTCTCAGATGCCCTTCTGTTTGTACTTGCAGCTAAGCTAGTCAGGGGAGCCACACCACTGGCAGCAGCAGAAATACCCTGGCACCCCCCTCTCTGCCTCCGCTGCAGACCTCCAACCTGCAACCAGACAGAGACAGTAGATTTGCCAAAGAGCACTGTGAAAATCACTCCTGCCAGGAAAATCCCCTACAATTCCAGCTGCTTCCAAATCCTCCCAGTTAGAGTAGAAATTTAACATCCCCTCACCTTGCTTCCTTCAAGATCTTCCCACCAGGTCAGCAAAGACTTTATGTCACCTGGCACAGAGAAAGGCTGGCTGCCTCCTGCTTGCCCAGCAGGACCTTCCTGCCAGTTACCCTTCAGAGAATTACTGCTAATTACAGCAAAAAGCTTCCAGTCCAGACTCCCGCCACTAAACAGTCCTCCCTGAGCACTGCAATCATGTCACCTGGCAGCAAAACCACCTCTCCATCCTGGCACCACTGGCTGACAAAATGGAATAAGGGCAGGTAAGCCAGGCTGTATGTTTAATGCAATTTTGCAAAAGCAAATTCTTTCTCTAAAAAAGAGATGGTGGGAACAGAATTGAGGTATTGGTGAACAGGAGGATATTTACTTTGAAAAACATGGTGGTCACTCCAATATCAGTATGCATTAGTATCATGAAAGTTCAAAGAAGCCAAAATAAACAGCAACATGCCAAGCCAAACAACAGGATAACCCTTAGCTGCTGAGAAAGGTGGGGTGAGATATGCTGGACCAGTAGGGTAAGATGGGACATTCATACGTGTATTACTTTCCAAGTGCTTGCTTTGTACACTGATCTTGCTGGATTAAAAAGAAACCCACATGTTCTCTCTCAGAATGAGAAGTTATTCTTAATGCACTTGCACTTTATGCAAGAGTGAAGGCAAGCTGCAAACTAGTGGAAGCAACATTCATTTTGTTATGAATCCATGACTGGGAGAAGGCCCAGAGTCACCCAGAGGTTAGGGATGGATTTTCCTCTTTAAACACCTCACCCCCAGCAACAAGAGCAGTTAACTTCGTGCTCTGCAGTGCCTGCCCTGCTGCAGGCTCTCTCCTCCTCCTTGTGCTCTCCTGACCTTCTCGTTGCTTTCCCCTGAGCATGTTCAAGAAAAACTCAGTCTCAGGTTCCTTTTCCCTCTGGTTTTGCAGTTTATTCAATGTTCAGCAGAGAGGAAAAGGACAAGAGGAATCCTTCTACCCTGCTACTCACTCACAGCCTTTTCAGAGGAAGGCAGCACGCAAACACATACTAAATACCATTGGCACAACAGCCGGGCTCTGAAACACAACCCAGGTGTTGCCATTTCACTCTTCTGTGTGTGTAGGTACATATATGTGTAGCTCACAGATGTTCCTAGAGAAATCTTGGGGGGTGCACCTGAATAAATTGTTAAACTGCTAATAAAGCTACTCCTGCTGAACAATCTTTCTGCTCTCTCCCCTTCCAACACTGGCTCTGACTGACAGGGGAGTATAGAAAAACATAAACAATTCTGTGAGCTGGGTTTCAATATTGCTGCAAGTGCTGAAAGCCTCGCTGACTGGTCTGATGCTCTTGAATGGTAATTTTTGTCTCATAGAAAGGCCATTCTTACACTTTCTCTTTTTTTTTCCAGTGGTCATACAACATTTATATAGCTCAATTTTCTGCAACAGCACCTTGATTTGTTCAATTTAAACACTAACTTCTAGACAGGGTTGAATTATTTGCAGCTGAAATAACACATAAATTAGAACACAGTGAAGATCCCAAATGGTTCTTTTGTTCTAACAGGAAACTCAAGTGCTCATTAAAAGCTGAGTAGCCAGTGATAAAACTTAATAAGATCTCAGGAAAACACTGCTACCAGTTTCTTCATTGCTTTCTGTAGCACATAGAGTGTAAAGTACACCCCCATCATGATGTGAGATCCCTGATATGAGCCACTCTTAGGAAAAAGCCTTAGTGGACACAAGGACAATTAGTGGTACAGTCTACTGTTCATTATGATGTGTCAAAACAAGAAATTATGGTTTAAAGTGATTCTTTAATAGAATATCAGACATCAAGATACTCTTGGACCAGAAAAAGCGGAAAGACAGAATGGAAATGGAATAAAAAAGACAAAAAGTTGGAAAGATACTTTTATATACTTTAAGAAAAAAAAAAAAAAAGACCAGGAAAATGCAAAGCAAATTGAGGATTTTCTGTCAGGGCTACACTGCTCACACTTGGTAATTAAGAGTTTATTCTCCATTATCATCCTGAACTGTGGGGAAAGGCTAGATTCCCACTTCAAGCAATTCAATTAATCCTTTTTTTTTTTTGCACTTGTTCTCTGTTTCCTTAACTTCACAATGCCATGAATTGATATCAAACCAAATTGCTTGTATCAGCTCATTCATCTGTAAGGGCCACCAGCTTTCAATCCATTTCCTCTACATTCACTGTCCTGCTGCAGTTATATTTCAAGAATATACAGAAATTTATGCTCAGCTAATTTTTGGGTTTTGAAATATGTTTGCATATATGTGCAGTGTCAATCTTTGCTGAATTTGATCAAGAAATGCCACGACAGATCTATTGCCTGAGTCATTAGGCTTATATTTTTTTTTTAATCATTAGGTGTTTATACCCACAAAGCCTTCTAAGAAATACTTGGTCACCACACAGAGGTGATGGTTGGCAGCACCATGGGGAACAAAGTAGATCTATCTGTGGGCCCCAATCCAACATCTCTGTGGGGTAAAATGAGCCAACCTCTGCCTTCTCTTCATGTGCCTGCACCTTGATATATCTGAACAGAGATTTTGCTGTATATATCTTGGATCTTCAGCAGGTTGCTCTGTCTCTGTGGTTCCTCTCCTTCTGGCATGATTCAGCAATTTTACACAGGTTTAGAGGTTGGCTGGTTGATGATCACTAGATAGTAATACTGGCAAAAGTATTATTTAAACTAGTTAAAGATGTAAATATAAATACCCCATGTACCTACACAGGTTGAGGGCCAGAGAAACGCTATAGGTTGTCTCAGGACATGTTTCCCAGAGAAAGCTGGACACCGTGATCACTTTAGAACCATCTCCAGACCTTTTGCTATCCACAGAGATAAGAAAACCCATAGAGGTGGGGTAGAGAGAAAATGACTTGCAGCTGTTGACACTGAAAGCAATATGGGCAGGAGACTTTATAACTCCCAAGCTGAAGCAGAGTTTGGCTCCCAAATTTAAAAATTTTACTTACTTCAACAGTGCAGTTAACTCTGAGGCTTTGAGACCAGATAAATTCACTGCTACAAATCCATCAGACACATGACATTTATAAACATCTATCCTATCCCTACCTTTATCTAAGCTCCTTTTACCTCAAAATGCTGTTCTCAGATAAGGCTTTTTCATCCTTCAAAAAAGGATCCTCAAAAAAAGGATACTTTTTCTTTTTTTTCCTTTTTTTCTTTTTTTTTTTCTTTTTTTAAATTTGGCTTCTGTTAGAGTAAGGCTCAAACAGGCAAAGATAATGCTCAAACTACTTAAAATCTTGGAAGTGGTCTTGTTTAAAATCTCAGAGTCTCTTATATAGTCCAGCCTACTTTAAATATTTATAGTAATTTAAATCACCTATAGGCCCACATGATTTAAAGCAGCACACGTGTGTACTACACAGGGTGTTAGTACAAAGGTCATTGGTAAAACCCACTTATTCTTTGTGTCCTCATCTATCTCACATCCCTTGTCAAACATTAACCTTAGAGAAAAGTGATTAAGAGAAGCATGGTTAATACTGCTTAGAATTTTTGAATCCATTAGTGCATAACTAAAGAGATGTATCTTGGAGGCACTTTAAAAAATATAAAGTTGGTAAAAGAGCTCTGGCACCTAAAACTCTGCATCTGATAATCTTTTATGTTTACAAAAAAAAAAATGTAAAAACATTGTAACTTTTAATGTCTGGACATTATCAATATACAGATAAATTAAATCTATAAAACACATTTGGAACTTCTATTTTCAATGAGTAGAGTTCAGAGCTCAAAATTTCTTGCTAGAGCTTGCAGGGAAATTTTAGTCAGAATCTTAATTCTCAGGTTTTCTTTCAAACTGTTTTTCTCCTTTAAGAAATCCTTGGCCTTCAAGTTAAAATCCTATACAGGGAATTTGAATCTGAATGGAATTTGATGAAAGATGACAGGAAATAACAGGAATTCTTAAACAGAAGTGTTGGATGAGAGGGTTTGTTACAAGACTCCAAATCCTGTAGATGATTTGTGTGTTAAGAGAGGGCATGTTCATAAAATATTCTCCCTCTTTTATGTCATTTTATTATCTGATTTATTTATCTAAATGATGTAGTTAATTTTAGCAGCTCTTAGGAGTTTTATAAATTTTTATCTTGCACCTTCAAAATAACAAAAAGGCATCAGCCATGTAAACAAAAAACGAATGTAAATATTTCAGCCCATAACTGTTTCAGGGCATCCCATGTCATGAGCTAAGAGGTTTTATGAGTGGAGGTCAAATCCTGTGGCAGCTGCAGTTCGCTTTGTAAGACCTCTCCCTGCTTGCAGATTTCAGTCTGGGATGGGACTGACCTTGTTCCAGCTTTTAAGAGCATATATGATAGATGATTGATGCTACAGAGATGATGGCTAAAGGAAGAATGACGAACAAGTACGAAAAAGAACAGAGAGCATAAAAATAAAAATGTATAGTTACTCTGTTCCTTCCCTTCCTGCTACATGCAAAGATGAGCAGGAGAGCAGACATCTTTGTCTTCTTGGAGAAATAATGTCAACACCTGTACAGCTGTTCCCCAGCTAGGAAATGGTTCAGTCCCAAATAAATCTAAATAACACAAGGAATACCTTCTTCCAGGAAACATGCACTACCATTTTTCATATTAGTTTGAATTTTTCCTCTGAAACTCTGGGATCCTGACTACTTTTGATGATGCTGTATTTGGAGATCCTTTTCATTCTTCCTGCCTACAGAGTGTTCACCACCATGGGGGATTTGAATGCACCTCTCCAGCCAAGCAGAACTCACCTACAAGACCCTTTGACATTGGTGGGTCCTGGGACATGTGGCAGCATCAGTGGCTGAGGTGGTACCTAAACCTCGGAACTATTATTTTTTATACTATTGTATTATTTATTAATACAAATACAGCTATAATGTCCAACATCAACAATTACAATCAGCAGCTCACTGCAGCTAACAGATACCCATGAACTCATGCACAGCGTGATGCTTCCACATTTAACAGTATTGTTATCAGTGATCCCTGATGGCCCTCTGTGTACTCAGCCATTAAAACATATATACCAGCAGCAAGAGTCCTCTCGGACTCCTATGAGATCACCAACTACCACAAGCTATTTAATAAACTGCAAAATGGCAGAGGACATTGCAGTTGCACTTTATCTGCACTGCCTCAAATGTGTCACTTGCTTGGCTTAGCAAGTGAGCATCTCACATGGCTTGATGAAAGTCGGCCAAACATGCCTGCTTCATATCAATAAAGTAAAGTCAGAATGAGACCTTCTTTCACTCTCTCATTTCTTCCCCTGGGAACTCTTGAAGAATAATTTAAGAACTGATTAAGCATAAAATAACTCAAGTCCCACAGAGCAGCAATTCCTTGCCTCGTGTGATGTCTCGGAGACAGGTTGCAGCACCTTCTTCCCAGGTGGTGTTTCCAATATGGGCAGATGGTGGAAAATTCTTACACATGATGGGACATCGCCTCATGATGACAGACCAGGGCTCTGGTCCGCCCCTCCAGAGCCCTTAGCAGAGAAACTCAAACAAGCCAAAGACACAGATAGACTTTGGCAAGTTTGCTTTTCATTTTTCTTCTGTTAGGATGACAGAACCAAATGAACAATTACCGTAGTTTTTGTCCAGCTGATAAATTATATGTTAGCTCAATTTACCCTAAGAACTATTTCACAATCAAAGCCAAACTAAAGGGACTAAACAGGCTTACATTTACTACAAGTCATTAATCCTGTTTATCTTTTTCACCTCTCTAGATGATTATTATTCCATGTTGCACACCAAAGAGAAGAGCAGGAGAGTTTTGGTTTTGTTTGGGTTTTTTTGGGTTGGTTTTTTTGTGTGTTTTTCTTTTCTCCAAAGGAGTCTATGTTATAAGGGTTACAAATACTTAATTAGAGAACGGAAATTCCACTGACTGATCAAATGCAATTAAGCTATCCAGCTCATTTCAAAGTAGGATGTGAATTTAAATAAGACTCAGCTTTGTGGAAGCTGCCTCCCTCTGATGGACACTTCAGATTTGACTAAAAAGAAAAATATACTAATTTCTTACTATTCACTCAACTCTGCTATTAATACAGGTACCTGGTTAGAGTCATTGCCAAACTGCGTGGAAACAGAGATGTTTTTCTGAAGTTAAAGAATACCAAAAAAATGTCACAGAGAATGAAGGAAGAAGAGAGTTATGAATTTAAACATGTTTTGCTCAAAGTCTTATATTGGTTTCCCAGGAAGCAGGATACAGAATAACCATCTGTATGACTGGGGAAGTGCCTAGGCTAATCATTACACCATACCATGCAGAGAAGTGACTGAATTTACAGATTGTTCCAGTTTTGAGAAGCTTGAGGCAGGATAACAGGCCCATGGGATCCTACACCTGGAGCTCTCTGCAAGGGGTGGAAATTGTATCCATAATTTGAAAGAATGAGTCTTAAAGAAAGGATTAATTTTTCTCTACAAAGATATACACAGCAAAGCCTGTTTTTATTCTAATAATTGTGATTCATAACTGTAAGGATATATTCTAGCCATACAGATGGGGTGAAAAAATGTCCTAGATAGACATTCCCAGCATTATTTCTGGTTTCTATTTCATTCAGTTATTTTTTTTATGCAATTTTAATTTAATGGCTTTTATGTGAAATATTTGTTTCCTGTGAAACCTTTGAAGGATGTAGGACTCCCGCTTTCCCATCTGGCAGAAAATGCCGTCTCATAGATTTGGAGTTCTTTCACCCTATATTCTGATGTCATGGCCCTTCTGCAACATGTTTGATGGGAGTAATGAGGAACGTGGTAGCCTAAACATGAGTTTTCCAGTTGTGGAGGAAGTCCTTATTTAATTTTCAGGTAGAAGGTTGAGGAGGTTGAATTATTAAAAAAAAAATTAAAATAAAAAAAAACACTGCCTGAATTTTGTGAGTAGCCTAAGCATAGAACTGAGAGTACACTGTCTTATTTTGGTCTTTAGTCAACCAGTGAATAGCAATGCTAAATTCCTGATGGTCTCTGAGCTTAGTAACATGTAACAAGGGGAAGCATCTTTGTTCATTTTCACACCCCTGTGACGCCAAACCAGGTATCTAAGTGTAGTAACTAGATCCATTTTGCAAAGAATCATCACTGTGTGTACCTAAAGGACCTGGATGGATAGCAGGGTGATTCCTCCTAAGTTCAAGTAAGTGTCTCCTTTGGTGAAGGGATGGGTCTTTTTGGATGAGAATTTTGAACTTAAGTACCTGCACTCATCTAAATACTATTAAATTGTATGTTCATCATCCTAAAGTCCTTGATTGGCTGTAGATTTTATTTTTAAAAATGCTAAGATGGTGGAGAGCAAATGGATATCTGCCTGTGCCTCACTACTTCCCTCCTTTCAGCCCAATTCCTTACAGATAACATCTTACAGCTTGTTGAAACCATAGGTAGATCACTGAGACTGCCCGTGGTGGTTTGACCTCGGCTGGACACTAGGTGCTCACCAAGCCGCTCTATCACTTCCTCCCCCCCCACCTCCCTCAGCTGGACCAGGGCAAAGAAAATAAGATTAAACTTGTGGGCTAAGACAAAAACAGTTTAATGAAAAAGCAAAGCAAGGCCATGCATGGAAACAAGAAAACACAGATTTATTCTCTGCTTCCCATCAGCAGGCACTGTCTGGCCCTTTTCAGGATGCAGGGCTCCAAACGTGTAGAGGTTGCTCTGGAGGACAAGCTGATGCCCCAACCCCTCCTCCTTTTCCTAACTTTTATAGTTCAGCTGATGTCTTGTGGTATGGAATATCCCTTTGGTCAGTTTGGGTCCATTGTCCCAGACGTGTCCCCTCCCAAGATCTTGTCCACCCCATCCCACTGCAGGGGGAATGTTGAAAAACCAGCCCTGCCCAGCAGCAGCCACAACACGGGGGGACACACACAATTTTCATTCACAAGATATTGTAAAAAAGAAGGTTCTATTACCAACAATTTTGCAGAGTTTATTTTCATTCTTCTTCTTTAGTATCTTTTTCTTTATACAATAGTTCACGTGCTTTATTGCTATGGCTAGTCTGATCTACACCTAGGCTGTCAAAACTTACTTAGTTCTCCTTAGCAAATGTAAATAAATAAAACTGCCAAATAAAAATTTCTGCAATACACCCTGCTGGCCAGGGACATGAAGGTCTCTGTTTTCTGTAACCTTTTCTATTCACTCTGGACGGATTTCCATTTTCCTCTGCAGTAATGCTTCAATGACTTGCAGTCTTGTTCCTCCTTCTGACCAGCCTTCTCCTACAATCCTTTCTTGCTTTGAAACACCATCCATGGGTCACCCCTCATGCCAAATAGGAGGATTAGCATTCCCTTAATCCTATTAACTTTAATATCAATTGGTTATTTTCACAGAGGCATCTTTTGCTAAATCCTTTCCTGTGCAGTGTTTGAAGTTATTCTTTGTCTGTTTGCTTACTGTATTGCATGGTGGGTGGGCAGTCTTCTCAGTTAGAAGACCAATCAGATACACTTTCAGCTTGATTTGGAACAGTCATGGGAACCAAAATCTCTGACCTTCCAGAAAGGTACTGCCTGCATCCAACTGCAAAAGCCAGTCTCTTTTAAAGAAGCCATTCAGCTTTGAAATACTCTTAATCAAATATAGGTGCATCGGCAGAACTGATACCAGTCTCTGGCAAGCTCAGCTAATAGTCTGGCAATTCAAGCAGCAGGAGTGGAGAGGTTAAAGAAGACTGTGGAGAGTTTGTGTCCTTTCAGGCAGAGAAGAAAATTTCACTGACTCTTATATCCTGAATGACTGCTTTAATCAGCTCATGGAAAGATCCCTCCTCTTCCTGAAATTTTGCACTTTGTTTCATTGACCTTCATTACAAGTGGTCAAATTTCCTGTTTGGAAATTTTAAAAAAAGTTATTTGCCTAAAAGAAACTTATGTTTTTTCCAAATGTCATTAAAATAAAATATTTTTACTTGATTGAAATTGATTTTTATTAATATAATGGATACTGAATAAATATATTCACCAGTCCTTCCTGCAGTACTTCTTATATCTATATGGCAAATACCCACAGTACCCAAACAGCTTATAGTACCTGTAGACAAGTACAACTTTTCCATGAGTAGCTTTATAATGTACCTATGAACTTACTGCAGATCTGTGAAAGACTTACACCTGAAGCAGGAGGGGGTCATTACTTCTTTCAGTAATTCCTTCTTTTGATTTCATTGTAGATGTAACGCAGATCATTTCTTTCTCAAACCTGAAAACAACCTTCAACCATTATATCTTTTTCTTTGGCATTCAGTCTAATCTTATTAATGACTGAGGTCTTCAGACCAGCTTAAAAAACAAACAACCTATCAGCTAATGTGAATTTTTTGCATTTCTCTATAAGTACAGCCAACACAATTATAAGTCCATTTTTTTCCCACACCCCTGCAAATATGTGCGAAGATATGATGATAGGATGCATTCTAAAATCAGAATTTTAATTCAAAAATAAGATGCTCCAACCCCAAGAATAATTAAGCACACTAAAGGATTCTATGATAGCTGACAATCTGTTATAAGTGTAAGGCAGAGTGTGAAAAAAAAAAAAAAAAAAGAGAGAATAGAAAAAAAGCCCCTCTTTCACCCACAAATATATGAGATCATATGAGAAAAGAGTTTGCCATTGACAGAAAAATGAAGTACTATCAGTTTCTAAAGTTTAAAGAAATGGAGGAGGAATATGAAATATCAAATTGTGAAAAGACTCAGCAGGTTTGAGGTCAATTGTATTCAATTTCATGTGTCCCATTTATTTCTTAGTTTTCTATTCTCTTCTCTTTCTGTCTCAGATCTCTCTTTGTGGCTCTGGACATTAATCATTAGAGTTCTAAACCAAAGATTTTAGCTAGATCTGCACAAAACTGAAGAAATTCAGACTAACCTGTTTTAGCGTTTTACTCCTTCAAGCAGAAAAGAGAAATTCAAAAGTAAGAGAAAAAGACTGACAAAAGATAAGTGAGCTATATGCATCATTTTTGAGTTTAATAAAAAAAAATCCAAGGTTTCATATATGTGTTCATTTAGCAAATGGCTAATATTATTTCCAATGCTACTTTTTAATACTGTTTTTTAACACTTTCTATTGGAAAGTACTGCCCTTACAGCAACAGAGAGCAAAGCCTGGAACACAGGAGTATGTCATTTCTTGGTCAGTGCACAGCCAGCCAATTTGTTTCTGTAGCCACCAATAAATTGACATATGAACCATCTGAAATGGAGTTGTCTTAACCTCCAGTTGTGGGGTCATAACCTCCCATTTTTAGGCAGGGTCATTTTAATGTCTCTAGAAAAAGACATTTACTCATGTCCTCATTCACTCCAATCATGTAACAACTAATAATGGCATGGAGCTATCATGCTGCAGAAGCCACATTTCAGAAAAGAAAACCCCAAGCAGTCATAAAATGAGGAACAGCTCTGTTGGAAGCTGTGACCAAATTAAAAGTGACAGGTTTTGGCAGAGTTCTGGCTTTCTGCAGTCGGTCACAATGTTCTGAGACAGAACCATGTTCTCAGAAATTATCTGACATTACAATTACAATGAAGTTTTCATGGTCAACATTGTAAAATGTAATTGGAGCTTCATTACATTTATATCGTAGAGGAACACTATGAAAACAAAAGTTCATTCTGATTCAGATTATACTAGTCCACAGGGCATATAAACTCACAGGTAGGAGAACAACTCTGTATTTTTTTAAACTTTACATCTCCTTTCGTAGTATAAATGCTATTGGTAGTAAGTGATAAGTGAACTACAGAAAAAATACTGAGATATCAAAATAATATAAAGTTTTTGTCCCATCAGGTAAAGGAAAACATTTGATGTGCTCAGCTGTTCTCTGCAGTGAGACCCTGTTTTGTAGTTGGCTGGCTGCCCTGGTCTTGCTTGTTACAGAGGCCACCCCTGCAGGCATCCTTGCCCCCTTCCATACTTCCATCACTGCCAACACCTGCACCCAATAGAAGTCAATAGAGATAATCAGATTTTAAGGTGAAGTTCATTTAACATTTTCATGACCAACTCTGTATACGGGTGAGATGAACTGCACTGAAGAGGAACACATTTGTTTTCCCTGCCTTTACAAGAAGACCAGACAGTTTGAACATAGATTTTCATGCAGTGGTTGAAACTAGGTGAGGAGAATGCCACTGAATAAGATCAAAATAAACTAAACATCTCCATACAAACATTCTAGAAGATGAAAATCAATCCAAATCACATCCCTGGGAGATGATGATAATGTTTGTAAACATTATTTGGAAAATAAAATCAAAATATTTGATACTGATGGCGGACTTATGTTCAAAAAATGCCAACAATCAAAAATGACTTAATATTGATTTTTTTCATGATAGTATATTTCATTCAGGTGCTAATTTTGCATGTTAAAAGTTATGGCGTATTTTAATATTTTATTTCTTGTAACATTCTGACAAATAAAAAGGCACTGTGTCTGATTGTTTCAAATAACTTATTGATGAGAATTCCTACTTCAATGGACATTTCAGAAAAGGTGGTATTCTGTTCCAATATGTGCTGCTCCTCTGGCTCCTCTGAAAAACCATGTATACCCAGCTGGCTTAACTCAAGATACAAAGCATAATGTATGAAAAGAACAAGTATGAAGCAACATGAAAAAGTGTTTGACAGATCTGAAAACTCATTTAGTGTTGTTCCCAAGCATACTTAGAACACATTTGAAAGTATATAAAAATTTATTTAATTGTACTTTAAAAGAATTTTTGATCACACTTACATAATCTATGCATTGCTGTTTTTCAAATAATGTTGCTATATAATTTCACATTCCTCTCTTTATATTACTATTTATTAATGTCTGTTAATAGAACCAACATTCCTACTTGGAATTGTTTGACTGAACCCTCATCTGATGTCAGCCAAATTGAGTTACACAGTGCATAAACCTTAAAGAGATAAATACCTTTCTGTGTTAAAAAAAAAAAGAATTTTAATGATTCTAATAAAGCTATTTACAGCAAATTGCCTTAATTTATCTGAAATCTAAACCAATTATAAAGGTTGAGAGAACTAATATGCTTAGATTAAAAAAAATAGCAAAAGAAACAACAATGGGGGATAATCCATTTGATCAATCTGTCCCCAGAAATACTTTAAGCAACATCTTTGTGTAACTCCAGTGTTTAAAAGCTCCCTTGTTGACATTCTGACATTAGCACTCTGTAACAAGTATCCTGGGAATAAGATAATATTCCTTCAGCAGTAAAATACACTCTTTCTCAGGCATGCCAGCCTTTGTACTCTTTCCAGGCTGATCCAGCATTAAGTAAATTTGATGTCAGCTATGTCAAAGTGCTCTGCTTTAACTGCAAGTGACATTGTCATTTATGCCCAAAGGTTAAGGCCTGAAAAGAAAAAACAAACCAAAACAAACCTCAGTGCAAGATATGACAGACAAACCAGCAAAAACGTGACTATTCTGTTTTGCACGTCATTTCACATTTCATTCTGTTCCATTGACATTGATTTGAAGTAGTGTCAAAGTATGAACATGACAGTTGTCCTATAAGACTGGGACAAAAGTCCTAAGACAGCAGTAAGAGCTTTAGTGTTTATATGTGCAGCACTTAGCTTTAAGTGAAAGTCAGTATGGCACAATTAGTTGGGAGGGATTTACTCTGATATTTCTTAGAAGAAGAAAAGGGTCACAGAAGCTTCTACCTTTAATTAAACAAAATTCTTAATTTTAGTAGATATGCTCAAAAAAGAATTACACTGTTTTCTTTCTCTGGTTAGTTGGTAGGCTTTGGTTGGGGCTTTTTTGGTTGGTTTTGGGTTTTGTTTTGTTGTTGTTTGTTTGTTTGTTTTTAAATAACCAAAGTTCTAATATTTTGCAAAGCATGTCTAATATCTAGATGTGTAAAAGATGAAAATATGGGTCCTCATCTTCAGCATCTCACCTTTTCATGATTTGGACTTACTTCATTCTCTGTTCAACTGCAGATACCCAAAGTTTTCCCTTGAGCATAAGAAAGGCTTATTAATTGCACTCAGGTGTTCCAACTACAACGTAGGTCTGTTACTTCAGAACATGCTTACATAAAAGTATATGTTTGCTTCCACTTTAACTCTGTCCAATATTTCCCTAATGTTAAACCCCTTTTTCTTATATGCCTGCATTGATGATGCATTTTCATTCTGTGTCTTCTTCAGTGTTACAACATTTTTATCGTTTCAAAAATAATGTCATTAAGGATTAATGATATGTCATTGACAACCAAGCAAGATGATGAAATAATTGTGAAATAATTGTGAAGAAACTCTTCAGCTGAAAATTATTAACTATAAACTATGCAGCTGTCAGTCTCTGTCTGTGGTTAAACCCAGGAACTAATAGTTGCTGTTCCTGTTTTCTAGTGTAAAACCAGGTGCTATTCATACTCATACAAATATGAAATGTTTGGCAAAACCAGATTATTTCATTAACAGTGCTCCTAAGAGTGAATTTTCATTGTTAATTATTTGTTGTATACACAAATGCACCTTTTCTTTTTGCATTCATAGTCTGTCAATTTTCAACAAAAACTTCTTTTCATAAATTGCTTATTTCATCCTCTTATTCTGTAAATTATTTTATAACTGAACATATTTTGTGTGGTTAGTCAAAATATATATTGATAGGAGTGGAAAAAATCCAGTGCGTTTATGTAACAAACATGTATCTGTGGAGTGTATGGCTTTGCACTCTCTGCATCGAAGAGCCTGACCTTACATAAACATTCTGCACATCCATTGCCTCAACATACCTAATCTCTGAATCAGCTTCATGCAATTTCTCTTAATTACAGGTACCATCCAAAAGAGTCACTTCTTGCAGTCAGATAAACAGCTATTAGGGAAACCAAATGTTCTCTATATTTTTGTATTTCAGACACAACTAATTAAAGTATTTCATAATTTTAACAGGTTACGTTATTTTATTTGGTTAAATCATTTGGCAATGAATTTGCTCATAAGCAGATGGTAAATAATCATGACAACCATTATGGAAACACCTTAATTTTAATATTTGACATGAATAGGATACTTAGACAGTTCCTGCTGCAGGTAAATGGTGCTTTATGTAAACACACACATACACACCAATCACTATTGTTTGCTTGCTGATGCATGAGGATAACTGCTTACTTGCATTTTCCAATGTGCTACTTTATTTAGTGCCAGAATTACTCTGTCTAAGCTCCCTCTCATTATGTCTTTTCTTAAGGAATATTTCCTCCTCATGTGTGTCCCTGGAGTGTTATCTTGGTATAAGAACTCCTACGCCTTTTGGTCAGATGAAGTATGTTACAGTTGACTTCAGTTTAGTAAAACTTCTGTCTAACTTCAGGCATGTAAGTAGCTTCTTAGGGACCTACAACATACAGAATACCCCTTTTCACCCTTTATTAACAGCATAGCTAAGAGCATGGTGAATCAGTCTGAACTGGTTATATCATATCAAAGACATAAAGATGCTTAAGCTTTTTTCTTTTTCCAGATGGCTCCATGTGCAGATTGTTAGAATTCTTGAAAGAAAGGGAATTTTTCTATAAAAAAAAAATAAATTCAAAAGCATGCAAAGTTAAGGATCTCATTGTTTGAGGTACTAAAAAACCACACAGGACAGGAAACTGAACTTGAGAGGGAAAAAGTTTGCAGTGAAATAAAGAGCGAGATTTGGGAATTAGAGAAGAAATAAGAGATGGGACAACAAACACACCTTCATGAACTTGGTCCTTGGGCAGTGATTGCAATTAGAAAATATTTAAGGAAAACTGTGAGCTATGTAGAGACACTAACTAAATTTAATAAGACAGTCATACAACTGTTATTTTCCTGTTTACTGCACTGTGTCATGTTATCACATTTTTAATAACATGCAAATAAGTCCGGATGGGAAGATGACCTATGAAAAAATTGTGAAAGAGTTTGAGGAAAGCTGTACATTCATGAAGAGTGGAATTTCTAGAAGTTTTAGATTGGACTGAAAAATAGAATACTTTAACCTTGAAATTCAGAAATCAGAAATAGAACAGTAGTATTTTGACATCAGAGATCAGATGGTGATCTGAGAATCCACAGTGACAGAGGAGACTTGATGAAACACAGGGGTTTAAACTTAGAACTATCAGGATGTGTCAAGTTGTAAAAAATTACTCAGGACAGAAAGCTGGGAAGGCAAATCAGAGCTGTAGCTACAGGTAAGCTGCTGATCAGTGGAAAAAGAAACTGGAAAACAGTAAATACTTAGAGGAGACTTCAGGAAAAACTGAAAAAGGATGCAGAGGAAAGAAAGTGCATGAACTGTGGCAACTTACACAGACCCAGGCAAAGTCCAGAGTCTGGAAACATCAACATCCACAAGACATAAAAACATTTTACAATGAGCAGCAATCAAGAAAAATACAAGCGAAACAGTGGAGCTGCACAGATAGCAAGTGTGAGAATTTACATAGCAATAGTGAAGTTTTACACAGGTGTAATGTTTGAAAAACTGAAAATAGGGAATGAACACTTTCATGAGTCATTAGTGAAGCTCTAATGAATTATAAACTGAATTCCTGTGCTTATCTACCACTTTATATGAAAATGTTGCAAAAGAGAAAGAATCCATAACACTAGAGGAAGATATCAATGTGAGAATAAACAGTTACCTAGGAATATTATCTTGTTTATATATATAAGTAAGATTAGGGAGGTATCATGAGATTTATTATGGCTGTAAGGAAAAAAAGCAAAATTACAGCTATTATTTTGTACAAATATTTTTAAATATAAATATATTCACATTTAATGATCAAGGACTTATTGCCCCCAAATTGTATTGAATAAAAAATAGGACAGATATTCTTATATTTAAAATTATGTACATATATGAAGAACGTGCAAGATAAGGCTTAACTGTACATCATTATTCTGCTAAAGTGGGCTTTCTAATTTAATTAATGTAAAAGTGTACTTTGCTACTAGGATATGCAAAACACAAATTACACCACAAATTACAAACAAGGAAATTTTTCCAAGCATTCCTCATGAATTTTAAAGAATACTGTGCAATATTAGTCCAACTATTACTTCATAAATTTGAAATAGCTTTTTGAAGTTTTTTTAAAGATGAAAAAAGTTGAGAGAAATCAAGGGTTAATCTGAGATTCAAAAGAATATAGAACGAATAAAATGAATGTAAAAAAAAAAGACAGGCTATCTCTGTGCAGCAATAATGGTCTAAAAGTGCTAGGCAATGTATAACAAGGAAATGCATTAACCATGTGTGACTGGACAGAAGGACCAAATATCTTTGAAAATGTTCACTTTTACATTTTATACTGGAGAAATGCTGAAGTTCTGCTATCTTTCAACCAGGTTTGGAGCACTGCCACAATCAAAGGCCACAAATTAAAACCATTTTACAGCAAGGAATTATGCAATTCTGAAGTTCATAGCCCTGCTGGATATACAAACCTATCTCTGACAGAGAAAATTTTCCTTTCTGCATTTTTTATTTGTTCATCTTTTTGCAAGGTCATAGTTTCAAGGTTTCACTGTTACTGAAATTTCAGGAGAAGAATGTGAATAAACTTCTTGTGAATTTAAGTTTTCTTGCACTGCTATATAAATTTTAGTGGTCATGAAAGTGTGACACAGAAGAATATCTAAACTCAAGAGTTATATGTTTGTCCTTTACAGTTCTACCAAAATACTTCAGTGATGGCTAATAACACTCTTTTCTCTAGTGTAATAATGAACGTAGCACTCCCTATGGAGCTACTTCAATAGTGCACTGTTTTTTCTTCTAAGAACAAAAGGAAGCTACTTGGACACTTTTAAATCTTGTTTCATGAGAGAACTATGTATTGAGTCCTGATGATCTTTGGAAGTGAAAGCTAATGCATTGAGCCAACACAGCATTCCAATATGCAGAGTACCAGTTTCTGATAATTACTTTTGCATCTGCATTTAGAGTACCACATGTAATTACTGAAGTATATACTTTTCTCTCAGCAATGGAATGCAATTTCCATTAGTGGTCTTGGCAGTCATGCACATACATTACAAGACCTCTAAGTAATCTGTAGCCCCTTGTAATTAAATGCAAAAAGAATTACAGCCAGTAGAACACAGTGAATAATTCACAAGCAGTAATTTGCCGATGAATCTAACTTATTTTTATGTACCAAAACACAACCAGGTATTCTTTCTTTTCTTACATATTAAGTTACTCATTTACTGCTTCATTCATCTACAGTCCTTTTGCAACTTTTTTGCAAAATATTTCAAATTGCTGCTGGAACAATACTGATTGTTTACATAATTTCTCACTAAAATTTTACATTAGATAGTTGAAAACAAAAGACGGTGAAATGTTGAAATTTGAGGATTTTCGCTATGCAAATTAATCTGTTTGAAAAGGTATTTCTGAAGTTAAAGTGGATACCCCTTCATTCAAAAACTCTGTATCTTAAAACAGTTCTCACTAGAATTACTTGGAAAGCACAATTTTTATCCAGCAGGAAAGTCTTATAGCTTGAAATTCAAATGGTATACAAGTAGAAGGAGCCTCCTAGGTCTTTGAATCACTTCTCTGGTACTAAGGGTTACCGTATTATCTCTTTAATAACTTACCTAGTACTTTCTTAAACACCAGCTACTTTACTCTCCTTGCTACAATTTCCTCACAAATATTTTCCCACTTTTAGTATGCAAACACATTTGCTCTTCTGACAATTCAGTATTTTACTCAGGTATCTCTTCTCTTTCTTAATGATCATACACCTGAAACATTTGGAGACAGAGGTCATTTTTCTTTCAGAATTTATTTTGTTAGCTTTAAATAATGAAAAAAACCAACAACACCCTTCTCTTTCATCTGGAAGATTCTACTTTTACCTAATTGGCTCTTTCCCCGTGTGTACTTCTTTTCATCTGCATTCATTTCTCAAATACAAGTGTCTGGAATTTTACATGGTATTATAAACGATGTTTCCTGTGTGTCAAAACCAGGAACAAATTCTTGACTATAAAACACAGTGGAAGAAAATATTTCACAAAATTAATTTTGGAATAACAACAGTTACATCATAATAACTCCTCTACAGAAAGTCACCATGATACTGAATTCTGTGAAGAAATGTTATCAGTAGAAAGGAACAGGGTATGGGAAGAACCTGAATTACAGCAACAGTGAAATGCTGTAACTGCATAGGAAATCTCAGAGGCAAAAAAATTCTTAGTCCTTTAAAACATTTTACAGAATAGAACAATGTTGTTACCCCCATTTGAATGAGGTGTAGTGAAGTTAAATGCCTTAACAGAGATAAAAGAAGGAACACATATTTTTAAGTCCAGGATTGGGTTTTATGCACAATACATTACCTCTGGATTTTCTAAACAGAAAATTTCAATCACTGGTTTTCACAGAAAATGAGAATTTTCAAGTCTGGATTTCTAGCATGACATTACCACTAATAAATGTATTTTGAAATGCATTATATGTGGGTTACATATATTTAGAATTCTGTAATAATCTTTGTCCATGTAATTATTAAAATAATTTCTGCAAATCAATCAATTAACAAAGCCTGTTTTTGTTAGATGATGTTGTAATATTACTATCCATATTTGATAATATCAGTAGTAACTAACCTGACATTCACAGACAGATTATCAACTGCTACTAATAAAATAATTTGTTTCAATTCCATTATCCTTGTTGTAGAAACAATGGCTGGAAATAATGAAATGAAATCAGTAAAACAGGGAACATTTGCTGAATTCTTCCTACTTTTCTTTCAATAGAAAATTTGAATGTGCACCTGTCTACAGCCTGTGGGTTTTGTTGTTGCTGTTAGTTTGGTTTTGTTTGGCTTCTCTTTTATTATTTGAAGCTTAATTACAAAATTTTCAGCTTAAAAAGACTGACTGGAATATTTTCTAGAATCTCTTGATTTGTCTAGTGATGATCAAGTAGTAATTTTAAATTCAAGCTTCATCTCCTATAGTTTTTCATGTAAATAATTTACAATATGTGGCATCACATTGGATAATGTGGTGAAAAAAAACCTTGTGTTTGTCAGATAGAAGTTTCAAATATTGGTATTTTTAAACATCAAAACATTCTTTTCACTGTAAGTGTTTATAAGATTCTCGTGTTTAATGAGAATTTGACTGAATTGTTCTTTAATTATTCACAAATACTCATATAAAAAAAATATCTTTTAAGCAATTCAGAAAAAAAATAATTTGAGGCTTTTTGTGAAAATTTTAATCCAGATGCTTACTAACCAACATATTACACATCTGGTTGTTTATTTTACTTGATGTTGCTTACGTTCTGTGGTGAATATAAATGAAATTCTGTAAGTCATGATATAGTAAGGCAGCAATAATGTGTCATATGGTCATGGTCTTTCATAATAACTTTGTTTTCATAAGAAATAAAAAAATCCCCAAACCATAAAGTTAGAGGAGTTCTTTCCCATCAGCAGAGATATTTTTAATATTTAGCAATTGCTAAATTAAGAAGAACTCACAGTTTGGTTGTTTTCTAAGTTAACAAAACAGAAGACATTCTTATCCTTAAGTCTGAGTAATTTCTTTAAAAATCTTATTTTAATCCAAATAAAAGAAATCACAAATGCCTTTTTAGCCTAAGATTGTATCATATACCCAGAAGAAAGCCACAAATGCAAACCTTCAATCTAGTAAAGTTACACAGAGATGGAGCTTATTATTTTCAAGCTTCTTTCTTGTTTAATTTTCCCCTTTTCCATTTTTCTTTTATTCATTCAGTATGTCTGAAACCAGCCTTGGGAGTCTTTCTAATTTATAATTAATTTCTATTATTAGCAAGTCATTTCAGCTTGTCTGGAAATTGGAAATTGATTCTACAATCTTTGAACCAACCTCCTGGGTTAAGGACTCTCTTCTCATGTCCCCCAAACATCACAGGCAAGGTAGCATCAAAAGAACCATTATTTCCCTCATTTTAGTAGTCCATTTCTCTCATTTTAGGAGGCCACAGACAATAAGATAAGGAAGGCAGGAGTCAGAAAGGATGGCAGGAATTATACAGAGACAAGAGTTGTACTGCTTTGAGACATAGTTAAGATCAAATCCTAGAAAAGTCTTCTGCTTGTTGCAATGACAAAAGAGCAGATTGATTTAAAACATTTTTATTACTCCTGAGAACACACAAAGAGGCTATATAGTGGAATATCATTTAAATTATCCTATTCCTTTATTCCTCCACCTATCTTTTTATTCTGTCTACCATTTCTACAAGACACAAATGCATAATTAAAGATCAAATGTAGTTGTACACTATTACATACAAGAATCTTTGACATACACACATTAAAATATATCCCCAGTGCTAAACAGAAACACACTGACATACTCATAAAAAATTCAGAGTTCCCAGGGTGTCTTCTACTCACTTAGATTCTTTGCTGGAGAAAGTGATGAAATGTGGACATTAGGAATTATTATCACACATCAGAGTATCCCAGGCCATTTCGAGCATTGAATACATCTAAAGGAACTGAATTATGGCTTGACTTTAATTGCTTTCAGAACTGAGATGAAAATAGTGTGCAAATATTATATGCATTGAATACATAAATGTGTATGTAGATGTATATTACACATATTCTACCTCTTATGTGTGACATTTACCTAGGTTAAGGACACAATGAACATGGTATCATTCTTTTTAAGGCACCAAAATATTGACATATCTATGCTGTAAAACCAAACCACCAAAATACAGGGTTAAAGCATATGACTGATTGCTTTGATAAAGTAGAAAAAAATTAGTAAAATACTATATGCATGACTTTGCTTCTTTTGAGAGAAGTGGAAGTAGTTATACAATTGCTTTTGAACCTCTGTAGGGGTAACATTTTCCCACTGGCTGTGCATGGGATTATTATTTACAAAATAATCTCTTCAATGTTATTCTGAAGTATATGGAATAAGTTTAAAATAAGCAGATCATTTGCCTGCTTTGAATACTGGTGACAAACTCTGTTTTCAATAAACTTAGTAAATGATATGTGGAAAATTTATCATCTTCATGAAAATTCTTGGTGAAATAGGAGTGAAAAAGCAATTATTTTGAAGAATCTATAAAAAATAAACTTATAATAAATTATTATCTTTGGGGAAAAATGATTTAACAATTTGTTCTTTGTTTATGAGATATACTAATTATATTACTAAGATGTCTAGTGGAAACTCATTAGTAACTGAAAAAATCTGTTGTCATTGGGGAATATAAATTGTAAATGCACACATACTGAATTTTCTTTATTTTTGACAAGATGGTTTAAGTAATTAAGATCATGAAGAAAATAACCATTTTGATTTTCTAAATTAATTAAGATTGTTAAAACAAATGTTGCCAGTCCATATTTAACATATAACAGAAGGCAGGTTATGTTCTCAGTAAGCCACTTGAAAAAATAAGTGCAGACAGCCCAGGTATATACAGAGGTAATTCTAATATTGGTACCGATTTGGAATTCTGTGGCAAAAAACCATGGTTTTCTCTTTCATACCTGGAATAACTTTTTACTTTTAAAACCAAACTTGACCAAAGCCCACTAAAGCTAACAGAGTTTCATTGTCTTTGCACCAGACTTTGAGGAATATTGCTTTCTTGAATCTCAGTGCAAAGCATATCTCTTATGTACAAACCTCCACGATGACTGCACTCAAGGATGGTACTCCTAGATTCAGGCCTCTGTTTCACTGCAAAAACATCACATACCAAAACTGCATTTAAGTTGAAACTAGAAATGCACGTGGAAACAACAGTAAGATAGTTAAGATGTATTACACAACACTTTCTCAGGGTATAATTTCTATCATTGTCCATGGCTATCAGCATTTATGCATTATGCTGTGTTTGATTGGAGATTTTCATGTGATAAGACCTAGCTGTGTCAGTAAGAGGGAAATATTGCACAAGACTTTGGTAATTACTATATTGCTAATTTTGTTGTATACCCTCACAGAGAGCATAGAGTTGTTTTTGTAACATTTAACATAATTCTACAATTCTAGCATTATGGATTTTCACATATTGCAGTGAAATGTAATGCATTCATTGTGAAATTTTCAGAACTGCCTCTGGTTTAAGAATCAGTAATCGCTTATATTACTAGGCTTCTAAATTCCAGATCCATTAAGATATAAAAGTATCCATCAATAGTAAAGAAGAGAATTAAGAGTTAAATTTGTATTATTTTTATGGATTTGAGCTCAAATAAGTTTACCTAAAAAAAAGTTGTTCATGAAATATATTAATCTTCTAAGGGGATGATAAGACATATTTGTCATTTAATTCCTTCTTATTATGCTGAAGGCATTGAAGTATATCAGAGTCATGTGTTCTTATGAATCCTTGCTGTGTAAAAATGAAGTTTATTTCAGCTGGCAAACTGGAAAGGTTGATTTTGATATGAGTATTCACACTGTCTGATACAAAGTAGTTGATAGCCAGATCATTTAAATGTTTAGGTGGACTGTTGAATAGCACATGGTAAAATGCAAAAATACATCTAATCTTATTGGTTTGTAACACTTCAAAACATTTGACACTACTCTTTTTCAATTTTGAGTAAAAAATTGCAATGGCATTTGATAAGGTGCATGACGAAACAGAACCTAGTTAGGAATTTATTGTAGTTTCCTTATCCTGGTTTGTATGTCAGGAGAAAAAGGGAATTCCTGTTTCAGTCATTTTAATTTGTTCAAATATAGTGGATTTATATAAGATACATTCACAGGTATCATTATTCTCCCTTGATATCAAGGGTTTTTTTGCTTCACTTCACAAGAATCAATGTCACTAATTTTACAAAGCAATTTACCCACATGTCGTGTTTCTTGGGTAAGCTTAGTTTGTTGCTGGAGATTAAGCTAAAATTACAGAATACTTTAAATTCAGGGTCACAGGTATTTGTAAAAAGAGTTGTATTGTCATATGCATATCAAACGTACTTTAAGTGCCATGTGGATAGGTTTCTGCTTACAAGAATCAAGTTTTTATGGAGAGCTGTGAAAACAATCAATAGATTTTCTTATAATGGAAAACTTAGTAAATTTAAGTCATTCTGATCATCCTTTAATCAAACAAACTTCAATATCTCAGGAAAATTTTTAGTTATTAATGTTTGATGTCAGGTCTGCCAAACACTGGACTGAGAAGTCTGGAAGAATAAATAAGAACTCTGCATATAAGCAGGAAAAAATTCAAAAAGGTACATTTTGCAAAGTTTCTGCATGAAGTTTCCCTGCTGTTCTTAGTAGCACTTCTGTGCATAAATCCCCATTCCCTTCCTGTGAAGGTACTGCTATAGGGAGCATTCATCCAAAGGCGGTGGGGGTTGTTCTGAAAAGTTACTCACTTCAGACAGCAGACAGTGTGAAAGTATCACCATCCAAGTCTTTGTTTCCCTTCTCTGAAATAAATAAGTAACTGCCACAGAAACCCAGAAATAATATTGTCACATGAGGTTACTGCTCATCATTAAAGCCATTAATCCCACTTTGCAAATCTGACCATCAGTTAGACCAACAACTCTAGGACATCTTTATTTCACACTCATGTGACACTTCTCAGAAACTCAACAGGCCTTCCTGAGCTGATTAATACTTTGACATTGAGAGTGTATTTATTTTCTTGGACTTAACTACTCCATCTGTCTGTCACTGGTGATAGATATGGATGACCATCATTCAACTAATTAACTAAATGCAAACATGTTTCTGTGTCATTAATGAATCTTGTATTCTAAGATGAAAGTAAAATTAATCTTGAATTAACTGATTGGATGCTTTTACTAAGGAGTATAACTAGCAGATGGACACATGTACGTTGCATCATGATTTATTGCAAAACCTCACTTAAAGAATTATAGGAAACATCTAGACATTTATGAAGTGTGGTAGATGTTAAAGGATGATAAAGAAAAGTTAAAAATCCTTTGCATGATAGTAAAGTATGAACAGAGGCATAGCTGAGCAGGAATGGCAGAGTAGCTACCGGCTTACTGTGCAGTCTTTCCTAAGATCCCAGGTTAGCAAGATCATTCAAACACATGCGTAACTCTGAGTGTGTGACTAAATAGCACAGATTTCTGTGGACCTGACAGTCCTGATTAACTATTTTTCCAAAGGGAAGGGGCTTAAGTTAATACTTAAAAGTTGAACTTGTCTTGAAATGCTTTTCTTAATGCAAGCCTAGGATTTGACAGAGAAGTTAACCATGCTGATTCTCTCTGTTCAGTTTTCAAAACTCTTGTAGGCTTTGGAAAGACATAATTAAAGACCCTATTTCTGTATTCATTTTCTGTGTACTAATACAGGCAGTGAGCAAGTGGTTTTTATATATGGATGTAAAAAGCTGTAATGAGATGACAGCTAGAAAATTTGTGTAGCATGTATGTGTACCATGCACATGCCTTTATTGATTTACAAATATTTTATTTAAAGCCATCTGGAAAAAGCAGAAAGGTAATAATAGAATTAATAATAACTAAAGTTTATGTAATTATCTGATTGCCTTCCAGATGTGGATTAGTCCAGAGATGCATTTACTCATGTTAATAAATTGACTGTTACTCTTTAGCCTCACTCTCTTCTATTTTAATTATAATCCTACTTAATGAAAAAAAACCCCAAGGAAAATTATTCAAAATTCTTCAGTCATTCTTACATATTAGTTAATTTCCAGTGTAAAAGGAACATATTTTGGACTTCAGAGTCCATCAGGACTATATAGATCTTATCAGCTTTCAAGAAATTGAACGAAGTTCCTGTTAGCAGTAGTGATTTGATGGGTAGACAATTTAAAGTTTAACTGATCATAGCTGAAATAAGAAATGGGCAGAAAAATGGTGTGGTGGGTTTACCCTGGCTGGGCACCAGATGCCCACCAAACCCTTTTATCACTCCCTCCCCAACCTCCATCAGCACAGCACACAGGGAGAGAATAAGATGAAAAGAAAAGAGCCGTGGGTTATAATAGATAAAGATGTTATTCTCTACTTCCCGTCTGCAGGTGATGTTGGGCTGAGTCCAGGAAGCAGGGCTTCAGAATATGTATCAGTTGCTCAGAGGACAAAGCCGAATGCCCCCTCATCCTCCTCCTGCCCTCTCCCTTTATAGTTGAGCTGATGTCATATGGTATGGAATATCCCACTGGTCAGCTCAGGTCATCTGTATCCCCTCCCCTATCTTGCTCCCCCAGCTTCTGGTGCCATGTGAGCACTGGCAGTCATAACACGGGTGTGTTATCAACACTCTCCAGCTCCCAGTACTGCAGCATAAGCGCTGTACGGGGAAAAGCAGCTCAGCCAGACTTACTACAAATGGGCTTATGTATGTGGCCAAAATATTAAAAGAAACCAATTCCTAACTTAAAGACACTGCATTTGGTCAGTTTCTATGGTATTTCTATGGTATTTTTTAAATTAAAAGAGAAAATCTAATATAGCTTGAAATGACTAAATCTCAAAGAGCTTGCATATAATTTGATTTTTTCTTTATGAAAATAAATTCCTTTAATAATAAATACATAATACCTATTTCTGTTCCATTATGCAATTTGTGTGGATTTAACAAGCCAACTGGCTTCTATCTGCCAAAACTTCTAGGATTTTATATTGCAAAATAACACATGCTTTGTCATATCCAACTCATTAAATAATCACCTTCCAGTATAGTTAGTGATTATATTTTTATTAAGTGAGTGCTGTGATACTGAAAAGAAATGCCCCCTATTTGTTTTGTGGGAACCAACTGCTTTCACAAGATGAAAAATCAGTGCTATGTAGTGCTGCAGTTGCAATTTAAATAGTATTACAAGTTTATTGTATGACTTAATAAACAGAATAATTTTTCAAGGTAAATGCCAATTGAAGTAAAAACTGTGGATATACAATATAAAGAAATAGCTCTTCAAGAATAAATAAAATCTCCTAATAGTAAAGAATGTGCATGCTTCTTCAGCTCTGGAGAATATTCTTAACATTGGCCACCATCGCAAGTGAGTTATGAGCCTTTTATAAAAATGGGGGGAAAAAAGAGAGATAATGGGTACAATAATCCTCCTAATAATACCACAGGCTGTAGTTCAACTTTCAAGCCTCTCTTCAGAGTTAAAAGTTACCTTCCAAAGCTTTCTAAGAGGCTGCTGCCCTTTTCAAACCACATTTCAGGTGCATTATTCTTGCTGATTTATACATACTAAATGCTATGTGCCCTATTCCTTCTGCATAAACCTGGAGAAAGCTGGGTAATTTGATTCTGCACCCTGACAACCTCATTCAGCTCAGCCTGGTCACAAAGTCTTAAGGCTAATTGTGAGAATATTGGTTAGGGACTGAGGTGGGAATAGATAGGACCTATAGCTATTGCCTGACACAGACACACAAGATACAGGCACACTAGTTCTTTCTCTATAAAATAATTGAGACTTCATCCCCTTCATTCAGAATTTGATGTCTGAAAAACAGTCAAGAGACTGCACATCATGTTCACCAATGTATATAATTAGAAATTAAACCAATAGCTGTTATAATTTTATAAGGCAGAGATGTGTGACTCTCCGTTTTCCTGATTCAACTGATTTACTGTCTTAGGCTTGCTAAGACTTCATATAGCTGTTCTGAAAAAATATACTAAAACTACATAACATGTTGTATTCCCACCATTTTCAAAAGGATGACTTCTAGTCATGTTCACAGAATCACAGAATCATTTAGGTTGGAAAAGACCCTTGGGATCATCGTGTCCAACCATTAGCCCTCCTCTACAAGTTCACCCCTAGACCATATCCCCCAACACCACATCTAAGCGATGCTTAAACACATCCAGGGATGGCGACTCAACCACCTCCCTGGGCAGCCTATTC
>WUAM01000269.1:9461838-9475241 GCA_024336885.1 Actenoides hombroni | reverse complement strand
AGCGATGCTTAAACACATCCAGGGATGGTGACTCAACCACCTCCCTGGGCAGCCTATTCCAATATCTCACCACTCTTCCTGTGAAGAATTTTTTCCTAGTGTCTACTCTAATCCTATGTTATCACAGAAGAATAAGGAGAAGAATAGCAGAAATTTGTGCCTTCTGCTGTTTTTTTTACTCAGGAATGATATGATGCCTTTGCTTATATGGCATAATTTTTTAACTCAATATATATTTGCTTATGCTCACCTAGAAGACAGACTGGCTGGAGGCATGAAGCTGGATGCTATTGCCAGTTCTTCTACCAGTCTCTTATATAGTCTTGGATATGTCTTTAAATTTCTCTGTATCTCTGTTTCCCCTTTGACCTTCTGATTCTCCCAGGTTTATCATCAGTTTAGTATGAGGAAGAAAGAAGGGACTATTTTGGCTGTTTTCTAGTGTTAATTTTTTACCTAACAACTTCTCCTTAGAAATGATCTGGCTGTTATTTAAACATTTCTGGAAGTTCTGATAATGTGATCTCAAGTATCAGTTTAAGCCACCCACACTCTAAGTAAAAGCAATTGATTAGATCCAGGAAAGAGTGGGAAAGTTTTTGCCCCATCAGAGAAGGGGTTAGCATATTTCATCCCTGTACTGCACAGCACTAGTGATTTGGAGGAAGAACAGAATGATCCTAACCTGACATACATCCTTAGATACAAAATAAAGTATTGGTAGTGTGAATTTCTCTACTTCAGTGGGCTTTGGGTCAAGACATAAGATTGCACAAGAGAAGACTGAAGTTTGGAAAAAAGGCTGCGAGTGCTGACCACAAGAGGAGAGAAAGATCCCCCTCTCCCTGCAAGCCCCATACAATTTTCTTTCATGTATAAATAATGGCTATAGTGCATAAAAGGTGCAAGATAGATCATCTGTAACAGCTTAAAATAGCAACCAAAAATAGAATCTTGGGATTTACTTTTTTTTTTTAAGTCCTTTTAGCACATTCTAGGCTAGCACTTGTCAAGAGGAATAGACATTTTCGGACGAGCCAGCACATTTTTTCAAATGGAAAATCCCAACCATCCATGAAATCAAAGAGAAGACAGGTTCCTCCTACAAGAACACATTTGTAATTATACTGCCTGAGATCAGCATTCTCCCTTTCTCTTTTATACTCCTACTCCTCCTATTCTTCCTTGTGACCTCTCACCAGATCTCATTAGAGGAGAAAATCAGAAAGTGGAAATAAACACCAAAAATGCAACACTTACTTAAGCTGAATTACAATACGAGAAGTATTTTAGTTGCACAGATAAGAGAATTCACCTGCATTTACTGAACAAGTAAAAAAAATATTTCCACTAAAGTAAATATTAATTTTAATAAGTAATACAGTTGCAGTCAGCAACCTTGTAACATGAAGCAATGCATAGGTCTCACATTCTCTAGGCAGTTATAGCCTGTACATATTCTCTTATAATTTTAGCAGATTTCTTCTTTACTGTAATTTCAGGTGAAATGAAGAAATATGCAGGGCTTTTACCTGCGATTGAAATACCATATTTACTGAATACTGATAAAAGTGCTACTGTTGATAATGCTTGATATGCCACAAGCCTTTAACCTTACAAATGAAATCAATTTTCATTTCGTTACACATATGCCGATTGAAGGGACTTCCATGCCGTCCTTCACATCACCTGCATAGTTCAAGGGAACATGTTCCTGTGTCTGGCCAGTACCATATGAAAGTCATGGCTTCCTGCATTCTCTGACAACAGAGAAGGAAGAAATGCATTGTGCTGCTACCTACCTCAGTTACAGGAAGAAAATAAAAGAGTAAATCTGGGTAAAATTAAGAAGAGAAAAATCCCACAAGATTTTAAAAGAAAATAAATTACCTGTGCTGTCTGAGAAGAAGGTGAGCATTATGGGAAATAAAAGCATCAGGAGAACTGAGACTAGGACAATTACACAGGCATATTATGGGTAGAAAAGTAGCTATTACCTTGTATTTGCCCTTCATCAGGTGTGTGTGTGGAGTTATCCATGATGTCTTGTGAATGCCAGTATCTATGTGTTGGAACAGGTCTCTGACAGACTATAAACTCTATTTCAAGTTTTCATCTAGATACGTCACAGGCAAGGCAGATGTTCTTTTAGCAGGATCTATGGGTCCTTTCAAACTCCTGGGTATGGGATAAGACTTGGGGATATGTATTGTTCTTTTAAATGGAAATTTATACAGCATTCTCTCCACTTTATGTATGAATCAGACTCCAGAATTTCCAGGATTTAACTTAAATTAATATCTGTGAAAAGAGGAAATGCAGACTTGAGGTGATTGACATCCTGTGAATTACGGGTTAACAGTTCCCCACACAAGAAAACTTTCATACCTCTTTACTGCTACAACCTACTCAACAGAGGATGAAATAAGGCCTATCAGCTATTTCAGAAAGCGTACATGCTCCTTTCTTTCCCTTTGCCGTCCCTCCTGCAGTCCTCCCAATTTCTTTTTTTTTTTTATCATAAGTACAGCTGTGTCAATGTTTCAACTAATCCCTGGATCAGTTCAATATGGCTATATCTGACAAGGTGTTTTCCCCTGGAGCATTTGCAGATAACTCCCATTGGCTATGAACTGCCCCAGGAAAGGCAGAAATCCTGTATTTCCTGACTTTCAGAAATCAACACTCTGAAAAGATAAAAAACACATGAGGTAACATTCCATTTACTAAAATTTTTGGCTTTTTGTCATGGAATATATAAGGTGAATAAACAGGCTTAACATGGAATCAAGTTGAAATACTAACATCAAACACAGAAGATGTGGTTATGTGCCCAAATGGGCAACACAGACACCAGAAGGTGTGTACAGAGCCAACAGCAACTACACTGGCTAGCAAAGATAGGCATTCAGAACAGGGCAAACAATGCCAGCTCAGATGGTTGGAAATTATTTTACTCTCAACAGATAAAATGGGGGCACAACAACATTTTTCATATTTTTATTACAGGAATACAAAAAGGCTTCATGTGAGATAAGAACCTTGCTGTGTTTCCTTACACATGTTTAGCCGAATTAGTCAAGAAATGGGCAATTATTCTCATTTTACAGATGCAGAACTGAAGTCCAGTGACAAAACCACTTAATTTTTCTGAAAATCTGCAGCAGAGCTAAGACAACAAATCTTGAATCTCAGAACTTAATGCATTGCCATCTTCCCCTCCTCTTACAGCAAAAGGAGTAGGCGATTCAATTTGATGTTTCATCCTTCTGTTTCTTCATACAATGCAATTAATTCCCATGATGAATTTCTATATTGATACTCCTACTCCAGGTTTGATACATCCTCAGCTTAACAATTTCTCCTTTATGTGTGTTTTACTAGCTGAAAGTGTTTGTGAAATCTCATCTTATTTCCTTGTGTAACATGAAACGTGTTCAGGAATCAAAGATCATCCCTTTGTCTTTCCTTTGCCTTTGTGTGATCGATGAACTTCAGAATATGATTTTAAAAATTGATGCTGTGATTCATTTTCATGGCATGATGGGGAGGTAAGTTTTCTAAAGTGTTAAGTGACTCCTTAGTGAGGCCCAGATACTTTAAATTTTTCACTGTGTTATGAAAACATATCTTTCTTTGACGAAAAGATTTGTTTAATATATACAAAAGTTTATGGAATCCTGAAGATTTGAATTCGTACAGCCACATATGTTATCAATCAGGCTTTGTGTGATGATAAGTATTTGTGAGAGGGATATTTTTTTCAGTATTATGCAAAACAGATACTCTAATGCTTTCTGTAACCTTTATGCACTGGTGGAAAATTCGAAGAATAAAGTTCAATGAGATCATAGTACGTGGATTTACTTCCTCTTTCTCAAAGGCAGAAGATCTGTAGTTCTGGAGCTATTCATCCCCTGGATCAACTTCCTCTGTACACCCTCCTCAGAGATCAGGATTAAATCATCTATCATGGACATGGTCCACATACATCCAGTTTACTTTGTAGAGCATGGAAAGAATTAGCTTATTTGGGGCAAATCTGGAATAATTCCACTGAAGTTAATGTGATTTCTCTGATTATTTTTTTCTTTCCAATATGAATGAGAGCAGAATATATCTCACTTAAGCAAATTATGGCATCTCTGCATTCCAAGACTAAGAAGAGATGAAATGCAAAATTTAAAGGTGAGAGGCTTTATGTATCCATGCCTAATGGTCTGTAATTCAAATGAGAAACCTCAATAATGCTCTTCTGTACCTGTTCTTGTCGCTATTTGGATCGGTTTTATACTGGCTTTTTACATTTCTATCACTCCTTAATATTAACCCACTCAAGAAGCAGCTGAGCTGAAACTTAAGAGGCAACAAAAATAATTTGAAGCAGAACACTCTTTTGCTCCATGAACAGCAGTCCTTTGTTTTACCACACTGGAATATGTTAGTGCAATTTAGGGACAGACCTGGCTCACTTGTTAACACTGCAAAGCAGAGCTGGGGAAGAAATCATAGCAAGATTGATTTTTGCAGCCCCTATGTGGGGAAGCACTTAGGTAAGTAATTCCATTTATTTCATTGTGCTGCTGTGCATAATCTGTCAGCCTCTTAAAAGGGGTAGGTTGGGTATTGGCATTAATCAGCCTAGTTATATTCCCCAGGAAAGCATATACCTTTGTGCCCAGAATCAAATTTTAAGAAAATTGTATAGCATTTATATCATAAGTTGTGTACTTCTGAACAGGGCACCTTCCTCCTCAGAATACAAGTCTAGAAGACTAGGATAGGACCTGGATTTTAGCCTGTTCCACCTGCAGAAAAATGACTATTTCTTCTAACCTAGAAATAAGATCATAACATGAGCTATTCCCAGTTGTTGTAGGAATATTACCAAGGTACATGCTAGAGCATTCTTTTTAAATTTTTTTTTTTTTTTTATCTTTTATCTCTCTGGGATCTATTTCTCTTCTAATATTAATATAATTTCTGCATTCTTTACTCTATGTCTGACATCTCCCTATTCTGAAAACAAATTTCTTATATTAAAATAGCAAAGAACATTCCACTCCTGCAAATGCTTCATCATTCAAGTAACCCACAGACATTAGTAGTCACCTTGATTTCAATGAGATGAAGTACATCAGCAAGTTAAGAAACATCTCCACCTGCCTGCGACCAAAATCTTGATGAGTGATACTGTAACCCATAAATAGTCCCACTGAAATGAAGAGGAATAATTCTTGCATAAAGAGCTCCCCATAAACGTTAAGTATCGGAGCTGGCTTTACCCAAATAAGCCCCAGGCCTTTAATGAATTTCATGAAATTGCTACCCTACAACCACATACAGCCCCATTAGCTTCAACTAGGATCCATCTGGGACTCATTGCAAGAATAGGCCTTAAAGGCAGAATGCCCAGAATGAATGATTTAACTAAAGGCATGATGTTAAAATGATTTAGATTGATAGCTAAATTAAGTGAAACTACCTGTGTAGACACACACTAGTTTAAAATGCCCCTGTAATTTACAGTTTAAACCCCCAGGAACACCCACACACCACCTTACATGGACTTAATATTGCAGTATAACAGACTTTGTTTGCTAAAAGCCCTCAAGAGACGTGTTCTACCTGACCATTTCTCCCTGCTTTGAGAGTTAAGAAGTCTGCAGCATGACCTATGCCTAATGATGACTTTCTTTCCTTTACCCTGCACTTCCCGATCACCTTGCACAGCTGTGCAGGTGGCCTGTTAATTTTCAACCATGTTTATTCTTTTCAGGATCCCATTTGATCCCTAAGAAATAAGTGAGCCTGTGAGTAATGGTTTTTGAAATCTCATCAGAGGTACTTCTAACCGCAAATAGACTTTTAAAATCTTACATAAATAAAATAAACATCTTTTTTTCTGGCCTATCTTGTACTATATTCAGTGAACTGTCTTCCATCTCTTGATACACTATATTCTGAAAACTCTTGGAGAGACCAATGTTGACTTCAAGCCAAGCACCAGTAATTTTACTGAGCTGTGGAACAAGATCTAATATCAGAAAATTTGTTGCAGATGTGACACAATGAACTATTTTTCAAATATCCCTGTTCTCTGGTTTGCTCTTTAGGATTTGGCAACAAATTATTGGCCCTTGATCTTGTGGTCCTTAATGTGTCATAAGTCTGTGCCAGCTTCGCACAATATACATAAACCCAAACTATGGTCTGGTAGGTAGCTCTGTAATATCTGTAACTTGTAGATAACCTTTTTTGTTATTTTTTTTTTCCACTATAGAAAATGTTGGCCACTGTTGTGTTCTGTTCTCCAAATGAATAGGAGAAAATAGTGTGGAATAGACAAGGGGTTTTGTTTGCTTTCTTTTCCCTAACCTTCACTCACATCCCACAGAAAACACATATATATTTTATAATGTATCTCATACAGATTATAATAAAGGTATAGAAAGATTTTAAAGAGTGAAGTTAGGATACAGCAAAAATTCAGTAGCATAAACTCAACACTGTTCTTCCCTTCAGTGGTGTTTATCTAAACCATTTAGTCTCATAGTTAGTAAGAGTTCAGAGTGACTGGAATAGTCAGCAAACAGGTTCTTCCCAGTTGTTCCCAGAACCACAGTAAGTAAATTCCTTTCTGAATTACAACTGACTCCTACAACTACATAATAGAAGGATATGAATAAGCTAAATGAAAACTGTGTCAATGATATTGTGTTAGTATTCCATAATCAATCATCATCCATTTATTTCTCTTAGGAATAGAAATCTATGATCTTTATATCTGTCATAAACACTTCCCAAAGTTTTTTTCACACTATCTGCTCTTAAAAGCCCCAACTGAAGAGACTATTTACAAGTTTGCTAAGCTATATTTGTAGGCTTAATATCTCCAATCTGGTAGAAAATTAAGCACATGTTTAAGAACTTCCCTGAAACTGAGCCAAAAATTCTGAAGCTGGCAGCAGTTTTCAAGTCAACAGTCATTTAACACTATGGAATCCATGAAAGTCCATGAAGAAACTGATATAGAGGAGATAAATAAGAAACTATATGTAAGATGAAGAAACCACACACAAAGAAAAAATATGCATATATATAAAAAAGTTTTTATGGTCCTTACAGGAGAGAAATCTTTTCGTGGTACTAAAATCTAAAAAAAAGAAAAACTGATTTTAATCCACTTCCTTTACAGTTTTAGTGTTTATTGAGTCAGCCTAAGAAAGCTCAGCAGAAAACTCATGGTATACTATTTATAGTTAGGAATCAATCATCTTATGTTTTAAGCCTTTCTAATTTCAAATTTTTATTGACAGGAAAAGTAAACAATGTTTATGATTGTACATAGCTCCATTATTTCAGGGGAAAAAAAAGGACAAGAAAAACATCTCTCTAAACCCACTCACATCTCATATCAACTCATCAGTCATAACCTACATGAAAGATAATAGGTTCTCAAAGCTCTGTAGTTCTCTGTGACAGTTCTAATAATGCAGTGCCAGATGTTTAAAATGTCTGCAATACCCAGAGGTTGCAGTGGAGTGACCTCCATGTTCTCCCATTCAAGGAAGTGGTTGGTAAATGTAAATATAATTACAGTGAAATCCATTTATAATAGGCATGATTATAATATAGCAAATAAAAGCACTTACAAAACTAAATACGTTAAATTAAATGTATTGTTTTCTGATTATAATAGACACTCTCTGGGTATCTGTTATTAATGCTTCCTAAGAAAAGAAGAGAGAAGCTTTCAGCATACTTAAAAGATGGAAGAACATCAAGGAATGTAACCTCTGTGCTTTCATTCCCACAAGCTGTGTAAACTCTTGAGTTAAAACAAGGACTTCTAAAAACCAGAACATTTTTTTTTTTTCACTGAGCCTCTTCAGCAGCACATCAGGCATGTTTTCACTGTCCAGAGTCCTTGACTGGAGGAGCAAGATTCCTCTTATCACATTTCACCAGCAAACTTGCTGTAATTATACAATATTCTCATTTTCAAATTTCATTTAGTAAGAGTGCAGAATTAACATGTAGCCCTTTTCAAGCCCCCAGGCCTAACCCAAACCAAAGGAAATAAGTCCTCTTTATTCTAATAATAATTCCTGAAAAATAAATAAATAGACCATGTATTGGCCTGTGTAAGTGGATGCTAAGTAAGTATGCAGTTATGTAAGTGTGTTATGTAAGTAACACCACTGGTGTTGCTGAAATTACATTAGAGTTTAGAGGCTTATCAGACAAGGAAATACCGGTGATGTAAAACAGAGGAAGCTGATAGGTTAGGAGGGCAGGGCAGGAAATCCCTGAACTGGTTTTTCTTATCATCCCTTTTCCCTTTATGCCTCATGAAAATTCAAGGAAGCTTCAAGTCGAGGTTTTTTCCCAGAGCAACTCAGACAATTATTAGACATTCAGACAGTCTGCCTTCTCCCCTGTGGAATGCAAGGGGTTAATTTAATACAGTGAAGTTTCTCTTATGTCCTAGAGGAAAAGTTCCCATGACCACACTTCTAAAATGTCACCCTTTAATTTACAAAGGGCTCATATTGTCTTTCACTGTGGCATTCTTTTTTTTTCATTAAAGTCCCAGCCAAGGATAGTGTTCAGACTTTTCCTCACTAATTTAGTTATATTCCTAATATCATGACTCTGAGGGGCTCAGGAGAACCCCCTCCCACCTCTGCTGTCTGCCTCACTGCACAAAGCAGTCACAGCTGACCTGATAACATCTATCTTCCACACTATGACTGTCTCTCACTGAGCTGCCTTCCCCAACTCACCATCTTCTCCTAGTTACCACCAAAGCCGGCCTGAGAGAACTCTCAGAGCTGCCTTCACAAATACATTGGTAGAGCTGAGAGCTGCATTTTGCCTCTTTCTGCAGTTCAGAGGCACCTAAAGTGCCTATCATATCACATGCAGAAATAGTAACTCATCCTTTCTCACTGTAAAGTGATTTGATATTGGGGCACTTTTTGGGACAATAATTTCAACTATTTTCACCAATAGCCTTTACCGAACCCCACTACCTCAGAAGGAAATTAAAGCCCTATTCTGTAGAAACTTTCCAAACAGTACAAAATACTTAAGGTTTGTCAACCATTGCTTCTTGGATCAGGGCCTCATTGATCAGGTGTTCCTGTCTCCAGAAGTGTCCATAATATTTTCTTTTTATGGGTAGCTGCCCACTTGGGTTCAGGGACAAGTTCACTGTATCCAAAAACGCATCTGCCTCTCAGTGTCCCTTAGGTGGAGAGACAGGTTTTCAGATAGCTGCTGCACAGACAAGATATGGTGAACAGAGTATGTGGATCACTCTAAAGACAAGTAACTTTTACTTTCTTTGTAGAGTTACAAATAGTCACAGTGTCATAAATCTGGGGCTACAGAAAAGGAAATTGAATGTTTACATCATTGAACTATTCTGGAAAGCTAAAGTTTGAGGAAAAAAATGTGTTGGGCTTTTTTTCAAATACATCAATAATCTTCCATTTAATTTATATACCCATGTCTGTCAGCTACCTCCAAACCCTCTTAGTGCAGTGATATGGAAACATTTTTACTGAAAACTTCTTAGGAATACCTCAGAGAGTTCACATTCATATCTATTTAAGTGAGCAGATGAATAGAGTCTACCTAACCTAATTGGGGGAGAGGAAAAAAAAATCAATAAAGAGAGCTTTTTGCTTATTAGCTGTATGCCATTTCACGTTGGTTACTGCTTGGACTGTGGCTTATTTGGAGGAAGCCTTTATTCAGACTTTAATTTATTCTGCTCATTCCATGGTTACATCCCCTGGTTATAACAGTGTTTATATATATATATATATATATATATATATAAAATAAGTAAGGAGGTACATATGAGAACAAAACATTATGGAAGACATATATTGCTGATGCAGTACATCAACCTGGCAAACATAGTTTCATTTTATTACTGCAAATTTAGAAGTGTTTTGTCATAATGGAAAAATTGTTAACACTTCTATTTAATTAATTAATGCATGTCAGAGGCAATATAATTTTACCATACAAAAATAGTTTATTTTTTCACAATATTGCTTCAAAATATGTTTTCCTTTTTCTTTTAATATCCTGTCTACTGCTGCATACCTGTCTATTGAAATTCATAAAGTCAGTGAAGCCCCGCACAAACAAACGGGATCTATCATCACTGGAGCCCACATTTTCCATAAGGGTACATGAGAGGAGGAAGTGACTTTGTTTTGTTTTTGGCAAAAACTGATTCTCTGTGTTATAAAGTTTCTGGTACAATTCCACCAAATATACGTCACCTGACCCTGTGCCAAAAGTCAGGGAATCAGTTCCTTGAAGTCAAAGTTCCCATAGCCCTTTAGATTCTGTATTACCACCTGCCTTTCTTAGCTTTGTCCTGACATTGCTGTTCTGGATCCTTTGCAAAACATACTGCTACAGCATCTTCTTTCGAGGCATTGCCTTTGTGAGGCTCCCTGAACAGAGATGGAAGTCAAATTAAGTGGCAGTAGCAACTCTGTACGAAATATCCTTGTTTTAAATCATTCTGCCACTGGTTTGAGTACGCAACGATTAGCTCATCAACTTCTACTATAGCAAAGGTAAGGAATACACTGCACTTTAATCTGCAGATCAAATTCTAGGATCACAACAAAGTAGAAAAAGCAGTATTCACCATCCCCTGCTTCCCCAGGTGAGATCCATAATTCAGGGAAAGAAAAAACAAAAACAACCAAACCAAACCAAACAAAAAAACCCCAACAAACAAACTCAAACAAATACAAAAGAATAAGAGGTTCAAAGAACCTGCTACAGTCTTTGATTATCACAGCCACAGGTGTTGCAATGTGGAACACAATACAATGTTGTAATAGAGATACTGCTCCAAGGAAATCTCTGTTAAACTCAGCAACATAGTGTGCAAGTGACGAGAGAAAAAGTGTCCATTTTTTTTTTAATCTGCATGAGACTTGTGGAGAAAGGCTGGTATGCCAAGATTGGTGATGTGCTTGCTATTGTAGATGTTAATTCCCAGGCAAACAAGGACTTTCACTGTGGGTGAAACACAAATGCTCCCCAAATGCTCCCAGATTCCTCTCGTGCAGCTGAATGCATAAGACTTAGTGTATTGCCTAGAAAAATAAATAGTGGGGAAGAAGAAAAGAAAAAAAAAGAAAAGAGAAAAAGAAGTAAACCAAAAGATCTCTCTCCTCATGCATTGCTGAGAGAGAAAACTTGGTTAAATAACTTTGAATTGTGGTATTAACAGTTTTGTGAATGATGTTGAACAATCCCTTTTCTTAGGCACATATTACACATTTCATTATAAAGACACTTATTTGTAGAGGGTTTTTTCTCTTCAACAAAGAGACTCATATCCATTTAAAGGTTTTAAAAAAAGAAATAAGCTGCAAATTCCATATGATAATAATCCCTTGGTTCTTATTAGGGGAAAGTGTGATGACTAATGGTGTCTACCCTCTGATGTGTTGCCTGATACAACTGTCCTTATCGCCACCTTTTTAATGCAGAAGCAATTCTCTGGTATAAGTTACAATTTAGTTCTTGCAATGGTATTTCCTACATTTGCAGAACTGACTTACTCTGCCTGATCACTATGTGATTTTTTTTCCATCACTCTTCTCTATGTACAATCATATAGGCTCTTTGGAGAGAAAATGGAATAAAATAACCAACAATACAAATCTTACGGACTTTCTTCCTGATTTAGGAAATTGGGTATATTACCAACTGTAATTTAATTCTATGACTACTGTTAAGAAGGATGCTTGTAGTTTATAATAATTCCTAACACAACGTATTTAAAAGGATCTGAAGAGATTCCGACACATCAGATTTCCTGATAGCCCTGCACTGTGAATTCACATGGGCTATTGCTTAGAAGTTATCTGAAATTATTTGGTTTATAGTAATTTAATTGTTTTTATGCCAGTCTGAATGCTGCATCAGAAACAGACTTCATGTCACTGTTAATACTGCTAATTCTTCTAAAGATTTGTCTGTTTAAAGTTGCCTGTTCATGCGATCTGCATAATGAATTGTCCTCTTCATGGTGATAAATTATTTATTAGAATAATGAACAAATCAATCAGGAGAGCTGGATAAGTGAAACACACAGCTTTTGGCAAAGTAAGGTCTGAATGTTTACATTTATCATAGAAAATCCTTGACTTTGATGCAGACCTTTCAGAGGTGTTTATTAATCATGATCTCATTACAGTTTTGGTGCACTAATAGCTTTTTATTTGCCAGAATCACTCCTAATGATGTAGTGCTGTTGTCCTAAAAATACGGATCTATTTACACTATTTAACCTTCTACAAAATTGTTCAAAAGGTAGCTTATTTCTAACATCGTGCTTTATATTTAAACAAATCAAGATTAATAATTTATGTCAGAGCGATTTCAGAGCTGGTGTCTGTGCAATGTTGTGGCTCTCAGGTACAAAACTTGAAAGCACCTTGTGGATTAGCTGCAGCACATAGCAGTGATTCACTGCAGAACTGAGAGCATTACTCTGGGAACAGGTCCAATATTTTTAGAATATGGCAGGGAGCCTCTAACTGCAGAAAGATACGTATTGGCTATATTAAGCATATTTTAGTGTTTATTAGTGAGAGATTTGGGATTTAGACTACAATGTGCTCTGAAACTAATCTAAACACATATCTGCTGAGGAGTGAAATGGCATATAGTGTAACTCATGAAAATAATGAGTGTGAATTAGTTTATGAACCATAGCTCTACAATTTATTTGAATCAGATTTGGCAAGAACTTTTTAAAAGGGCATATAATGAATTGAGGGCATTCAGTCCAATGTAAGAATTTAGCCACAAAATTGCCATTAAATTGAGTGTTTTCTGATGAAAAACCCTTTAAATGTTTTGTAAGTTTGCAACCAATTCGTTCCATGTTTCTTTTTTGTTGTTGTTGCTGTGGGGTTTTTGATGTTTGCTTGGTTTTTTTTTAAGTAAATAGAACTGGAGCACCACACTGAAAAAAAATTACTGGAAAAGACCACTTTGTATTTGTTGGAAGCAGGAATCACAAACAATTGAAAATAGCAAAGCTCATCCCTGATGATAAACAACTGGTGTCTGGATGGTGGAACCCTTGAGGGCAGGTGGACAATCAGTGGTCTGTGTTGTCATGGCACCGAGGAGGAATGTGCAGTGGTGTCAGGTATGGTCCTGGCCTTCCCATTCTCCTGCGTTAACTGTGTCTGGGAGAACACACCAAGGAATGTCTGTGTGAATGAAAGGCCCACCAAACAATGATTTGACTACAGTCCCTCTCCCACCCCTTGCACAGCAGTAGAAAACTGAGGTATAAACCTTAGCCCTATTTCAGACCTATTGGTGTGGGACAAGAA
>WUAM01000269.1:9439841-9450145 GCA_024336885.1 Actenoides hombroni | reverse complement strand
TCCAGTGGTGACGGTGATGTAATTACCATCAGGGGGGTTGGGTTCGATACTGTTTTTGTTTATTTTGTATATATTCCATTTTTAAAATTATTAATTTCCTTTTCATTAAAGCTGTTCTACTTTCCTTTTCTAATGGCTAAGTCTCTCTCCCTTATTCCCTTTCTGCTTCCCTTGGGGGAGAGAGGGGTGTTAACAGAGAGCATCTGTTATAGGTCTAAGGGGCTGCCCTGACCCTAAACCGTGATAGTCCCCAGGAGTAATTTGAACCCATTACCCCTTGCCTTTTCCTTGTGACTTCTTGTTAAAAGGGAGTCTCCATCTTCTTTATAGCTGTCCTTAAAATACTGGAATATGGTCATAAGGTCTCCCCTAAACCTTCTTTTCTCAAGGCTGAACAAAACCAATTCTCTTAGCCTTTCCTCATATGGCAGCTTCCCAGTCCTTTGATTGTCTTTGTGGCCCTTCTCTGGACCCTCTTCAGCCTGTCCACATCTTTTTTTGCGCCAAAACTGAACACGCTATTACAAGTGTGGCCTGACAAGAATTAAGTAGAGTGAGATAATGGCTTCTTTATCTCTGCTGGTGATGCCCTTGTTAATGCAATTCAGCATCATGTTGGCTTTTTTTGCTGCTGCAGCACACTGCTCACTCATGTTGAGTTTGTTGTCCACCAGGATCCTCAGGTTTCTTTCCATGGAGCTGCTCTCCAGCCAGGTGGATCCCAGTCTGAGCTGCACTACTGGATTATATTTTCCCAGGTTCAAGATCTTAAGCTTGTCCTTGTTGAATTTCATAAGGTTCCCAATCTGTACATGTATACATTCAAAGTACTTCATTTGAATGCATGGTCTCTGTAAGAATATACACAATTGGACCAGTTTTGTGTAAACACCTCTACAAGTCTCATTCTGGAAAGGAAGTCTTAAAATTTTCCATTGGAAACATTTACTTTCTGTATTATAGATGTTCCCTCCTACACATTTGTTCACATTGCACATTTGTTCAGTACTGAGCATAAAAGGTTCTAAATTTGGATCTTACAGGCTATTTATATTCAAAAGTAACAATATTTTGTTGAAGCTAAAAAATAATTTTAATATTCATATTATTTTGTCATTATAGTAACTTGTGTCCATAAAATTTGCATGTAAGGTAGTGTAGCCTTTTTCACAGAAACATGAATTAGATATAATAATTATTTAATGTTGCTCTTATTTGACCACTTTGGTATTATTCACAGAAGTGTATAAATGTCTGTGAGGTAAAAGGTCAGGAAATCAACCAGATTCCCCACAACACTGATAAAATGTACAGAAGCTGCCCAATTTGTATGAGCAAAATATGTCAGGCTCACAGTTTCACTGAATTCATCCTGAGTTTTGTATCAGCTTATGGTTCAAACTCTCCAACAACATTACTTAGCAAACTTTTCACTATTCTGAAATCACTAACCAAAATGAGTAAGGAGCCAAAGAAACAAATTTTTCTCTTTACTGCATGAAACCTATGTGATAGAAAATTTAGAGGTCTATTTTGGCTCAGTCTTTTTGAAGAAGCTACAAGTCTAAAAATACTCGATTTAGAATTATTGTGACTAGTGAAGAAAATTACAACTGTCCTTTTTTCAATTCACCTCTGTCCTTTCATGGGAAACAAGTAAAGGTTAGGTTGGATAAAGGAAAAGAGAGTATGGAGGAAAAATCCACATGCTGTAAGTAGAAATAAGCACAGATTAAAAGAAAAAAAAAGTCAGCTGTAACTATTCTGTGGATTTGGACAGCTTTACAAGCTTCACACAAAGTTAATTCCTTTATGCATGCATGTGAGCTGAATTCAACCAGCTGAATTGTATTGTGTGTAATCCAAACATTTCAGCTACCTCAGGTCTTCTTTCCTATTCCAAAAGGATTCTAGAAATTCCCTTTCTTCTCTGACAATTTCCAGGAGGAAAGGAATCTTTTGCTCCTTATTTAGCCGGTATCTTGCCTTGTCTCTGTTCCTGACCTTTCTGTGTGTGATGAGTTGCGGAGCAGAGAGAGGGTAAGTAGAGAATGCCAAACACTGCTCAAACAACAGAAGCAAAGTTCAGCTGACCTTTCCTGTAACTGGGCAATGGGAGGATAACATCTTGCTTTCAGTCCACATACAAAAAGAGTGGTAAAATCTAATTATTTAACAATCTGTCCTCTCCATCGTGAAAAGCCCAAAGTTGGCATAGCACTTTAAGACAGTGCAAATAGCATGTATCTCTGCAGATGACAGGATTTTATAGTTACAGAAAATATAGTTTTCGTTAGATAATGGAAGTTCCCTACTTTGTCAAGTGCAAAAGGCTAACATATTCTGTCTCAGCCACTGTCTCAGCCCAGCATATCACCTGAAATGAAAAACATCATTACCTTTGTTAGCCAGCTGTAATATTCCTGTCTGCTGAGGTCTTACCTTTGTATGTGGAAGCTGAAGTTTTCAGAATCCATTACTATAGTGGATGACATTGAATGATATAATATTTGACTCCACCAAAACTTGGGGGTTTTAAACCATGGAAGAGCCTTTGAGAAACAAGGGATTCTGGGACCTGACAGGATGGACCTGTCCTGATGGGGAAAATGAGTCTCTGAGCATAAGATGGCAGGGCTGATAAAGAGAGCTTTAAAACTAGAATTGATAGGGTAAGGGGATACCAAGAGTATCGTAGTAGGTAAGCCAAGGGTTGGCATTGCATTGCATTGCCTGAGGGTAAGAATGCTAGTGGGAGTGTTTACACAGCTCCTAGGAACACAGAGGTCTCAGGAGCATACCTGAAATGCTCGTGACGTATATAGGTCACTTTTCTGTTGTCTTTATTTTATAAAGGGGAAACAACAGAAGAGGCAGAAAAATTTCTGCTGATTATCTATTATCTAGCATTCTCAAATTGAATGTTGCAGTTAGGTCCCCAAAGTTTCATAAATTTCATGCTGGAAATACACAGTTTGCTACTCAAGTATCAAACTTACTACTTACTATTACTACTTACTATTTCTACTTACTATTTCTTATTCCACTGTTAAAGATATAATTCTATAACAAAACAACAAAAACCAGACAAAAATTACTTGTTAAAGTGAATGACATGATATTACATAATGCAACAGATAATAAGAGTTACCCTGGAAAGAATTTCCTTGCTGTCATATAAGTTCTAATGAATGTGTTTTGATTGAAAATAGCTAACTTAATACCTTAAGCCAAGACTGATGCTTTATTTTCCATCTGCAGTGGAAAATTTTTCATAATGCTTTAAACTTATAAAGTATACTTTAAAATTCTGGTGGATTTGGGAAAGCTTTAGACATTTAAAGAGAGTACACCGTTTTAAATTTGTAAATCAGACAGACTACGACTATGAAACTGCTTGGCACTTTTTAGTCTCCCCAGCTTCTCTCTGGGGGCAGATGCAAGATACCATGGCTTATTCACGGATCTGAGAATCTTTCTGAAGATACAACACCTCACCTCTTCCCAGGCATATCAGGATTTAGGGGTGGGAACCTAACCCTTCTCTCTGATACGATACTGTGTTGCATAAAAATGTCTTGTCTACTTTCTTTTTTTTTTTTTTTTTTCAGGATTGTACCTGAAAAGGCTTGTCAGCTTTTAAGGAGAAGCCAATGGAGTCAATGAATCAGCTCAGAAAGCATGAAGGAGCAGGAAATTATTTCTTAAAGTTGTCATATTATCTTTTTGGCCACTTGATCTGATATTCAGACACGACAGAGAACATTTGAGTTTTGTATTTTAGAGCTAACTCCATTGCTACTTCAAGGTAATGTAAGACCTTTTCTGACTTTTGGGTGGAGATAGAAAAAAAGGAGTAAGTTCATCATGGTTAAAACACAAAAGACAGCATTACTCTGACTTGGCCTACACATTTCACTACTATTTTCATATCATATGCCTTTTCATATCAAAGCCACAGTTCATCATAATGATTATGTTTCTTCTTCCCTGCTTTTGCCTGGGAAAAAATAAATAAATTATACACTTGTTATTTCTTACTGAATGTGACTTTAGGGAATCACTTTTTACATTGAAGTAGATTAAAAGTAAACTTTTAGTATCAGTAATATCAGAACACAAGGAGAAAAGAAATTACATAAACCTCTTCAAATTATTACTTTGATAAATCGTAGTTTTGCCATGAGAAATATGATTCTATGGTTGTTTAATTACACATGTTACAGGATGTTACTCCTGCTTTGGTTTAGCTGAAAAGACTTCACTAGTGTTAATACTGATTTCCCCATTGTATAGAAAAGGAGAATAGCTCTATAATTATGCTGTTTCTTAGCTGGATTTGGGATTTGGATAGGGGGTTAATTTCTTCTAAATTCAAATTAAGGCGGAATTGTATTTCCTTCCTCTGTGCCTGGATGAGTAAAATATTATACTTAAATAAGTCATATAAATGTCCAAACTGTTGTGGTGTATAAAATGGAAATTAAAGAATGCAATAAAAAGTATTTTTATCAACTTTGATGGATTTTTAAAGAAGTCTTTATCCAAATGAAATCATTAGAACTACACGGAGTTCATGGCAGCCTATGAACCTGCCTTATTTTCCAAGAAACTTGTTCCCTTGTATTTTCTAGCTTTTGTCATTGAGACTAAAAGTCAGCAAGCAAGGGATATAATTATGTCAATTTCTTATGACTTTTATATATCTATATATATACACATATATATACACAACTTAATGCTGACCTAAGGAAATTTGAGTGCTGTTCTACTGAAGTCATATAGGATGATAGAATAATTTTGGTTGGAAAAGACCTCTAAACTCATGAAGTCTAAAAATTAACCTAACACTGCAAATCCCACCACTAAACCTTGTCCCTAAACATCTCATCTACATGCCTTTTAAATGCCTCCAAGGATGGTGACTACACCACCTCCCTGGGCAGCCTTTTGCACTCCTTAACAACCCTTTCAGTGAAGAATTTTTTCCTAAAGCCCAACCTAAACTTCCTCTGGTGCAACCTGGCCATTTCCTCTTGTCCTACCAGTTGTGACTTGGGAGAAGAGACTGACCCCCACCATTATATGGGGGCAGGCAAGGTGTCATGTATATTTATATGTTAAAAAAATAAATGTTTATTTTAAGTAAAGAAGTAGAATGTAGAAGTAGAATTGCAATTTGCAAACTATATGGTTATAAAAGGATGTATTGGTTCAATACTGCTGTCACTGCAGACAACTCACTGACAAAGAAGTAGTCAAAACACTGATGAAGTTTTTAATGAAGCCAAATAGAAATTGCATGATGTTTGAGTGTGATACACTTTTAAGGTATCTGGTAAAATCAGATAGATTATTCATTGAAATAATTGCTTAAAAACAAAGGGCATAACTAATATGTCACAGTATCGATTTTGCCAAATGGACTCAAATTGGTTTTGTCAGTTTTGATATATGGGTGTGCACAAGATAAATGCAACAAGCTAATTGCTAAGAGGCACAAAAGTGGAGTGGGGAATCTCCTTGTTTCTTGTAGTTTCAAACACCGTTGCTAGTATTTGTGAAACAGCAGCACTGAGTTATTACAGCTTTTACAAGCCAGAAACACAGGAAAATGCATGGGGTTGTGAATTGAAGGGGAACTTTTCATTTTTCACCATGAAAACTAAGAAGGAAAAGAAGAGCGTAGGCTTAAGAATATCACTTCAGCAAGATGTGTATTTCATCAGTAATTCTGTACTTTGCTTTGATTTGAGTATGCATGACTTGCTTTTATTTTTAGGACACTAGAGGAGGCTCAGGAGTCAGGATTCTTTTTTTTCACCAGGCTGAACAAATTAGAAAAGCAACAACTGGATGGTGTGCTATAAGAATGCATCTTGATGCAAGTTTAGGGCCTTCAGGTGAATTACATTAAGATTAATTCTGATATTAGAGGACTATGCTTATGCATGAGAACTTTTAGGGACTTGAGTAAATGCTCTGTAATATTTCTCATTCCCATGAAAAATACACTTCTTGCCTTTTTCTCTTCCTGCCCTAAAATGCCTAGGAAGGTGTTTGGCATTGGTTTAGCTTCACTTAATTTTTATAATTTAGTAGTTTTGTGTATGGCTTTGTATTTTAGACTTATCACCATACTTCCTTGCTATGGCTGCTGCTTGCAAATATTTCTAGTAAAACATCATTTAAGACTAGATAGATATACCTTCTTTTTTTTTTTTTTCTTCTAATTTTAATATTCTATTTATAGTGTATTTAGGAAAGCCTTATTAAAAAAAAATCACATAGGGTATTTGAACAAATATATTCTATATGGAAACTAGCTTCTAGGTGGTCAGCATACTGGAAGTTCTTAGCAGATCTTAATGTTATAAAGATTTCATGCTGTCTAGGAGTTAATGTGTTCTGCTCAAGAGAAATCTGATGTATTTTCTACTAATTGTAAAATATAGAATAGAAATTTTATAACAGAACTAAAGTAAATCTGCATTCTTGTCACTATAAACACAATTCCTCCCACTGCTGTTTTCCATAGAATATATAGTTTGTCCTCAGCATTTTTACAGAATCATAGTAAAACATAGGTTGGAAGGGACCTCCAGAGACCATCCAATCCAACTTCCTTCTCAAGGCTGGTTACCTTCTCCCCCGGCCCTGATCAGGTTGCTCAGGATAATAACCAGCTATCTCCAAGATCACAAGTATTTCCAAGATCACAAATCCCACAGAAAGGCCTCTCCAGGCACCTGTTCCACTTGTTTGATCACTGTTAAGATGAAAATGTTTTCCTTGTATATAGCCAGAATTTCTGCATGTTCCAGTTTGTGTCCATTGCCTCTCCTGCTTTCACTGTGTACCTCTGAGAACAGCCTGGCTCCATCTTTTTATATTGTTGAAGTGGTATGTCAATGTTGTTGTATTGGAGAGCCCCAGGCTGGATATAGTACTTCATATTTGATCTTGCAAAAGTTGAGTATGGCACAAGATTCATTTTGCTCTAACTGTTGGCTGCCCCATTGCTAATCCAGACAAGTATGCAGGTGGCCATCATTGATGCAAGAATACACTGCTGAGTCCTCCAGTTCAACTGGTTTTTCACCTGGAAACCCCGATCCTGCATTCTGCAAAGCTACATTCTAGCCAACTGGCACCAAAACTGTAGTCCTGCATGAGTTTATTACATTCCATATGCAGAAGTCTATATTTACAATAGCTGAACTTCATTTAGTTAGGTCTTGTCATCCATTTTCTGTGGCTTGTGTGGTCTTCTGAACAGTATCGCCCTCCATCCAGCCTTTCTTCAGGTCACTATTTTCCAGAAATGTACAGAAAGTACATTCTGTATAAGTATGTGATTTGGATGAAGGCTTCTCAGAATATGAAGACCAGCCTGTAGTTCTGTGAATCCTTCTTCCCCAGCTTCAAGACTGTGGTATCATTTCCCTTTTTCAAATTATCAGGAGCTTCACAAAGATAGTAGTTAACACCCCCAGCATCCTTGCATGCATTCTGTCTGGACCCTTCACCTTCTGTATGTCTGTGTGGCTTAAGTGTGCCTTTACTTGATCTTACCTCTCTTGTTGGTAAAGCTTTTCTCCCACCGACTCAGATGAATAGACTTGAGGAACTAGGAGACAAGTGTGCAAACCTAAACAGTGAAAAAAATGTGATAAACCAGTGTTGGATACCTTGGCTTTCTCCATGTTGTTTGTTTTCCAACCACACGGGGAAGTGGTCCCACATTTCTTCCTCCTTTGGTGCCAGTGTGCCTATAGAAGCTCTTCTGGCTGCCCTTCACATCCCTCACTAGTTTCAGCTTGAGCAGAGTTTTGGCTTTCCTACCTCCATCCCTGCATGCTTGGCCAATGCTTCTGCATTCCTACGAGCTACCTCATCCCTGCTTCCACCTTCTGTGTTCTTCCTTTTCCCAGTTGAGCTCAATCAGGAGTTCCTTCCTTATCCATGCTGGCCTTCTGCCATGAAGTTATGATAGTCCTTGAAATACCATCTCTCACACTGGGCCAGATTCTCTGCAATTCTTTGAAACTTTAGCTCTTGATAGTATGCTTCAATTTCATTTTTTATCTTCTCTTTTAATTTTTTTCTTTTATTTCAATTTCAGCTAATTTAATTTATCTACTGTAGCTACAGTGAAATCAATAGTTACACAACTGTGAAACAGGACTGGCACAGCAACAAATCACCTTAGCACCACCTCATAATTATCTAACAATTCTCATGGCCAACTACTTAGTAAAACAGAATTTTGCCCAACCTCCAACATTTCAACCTGTAATGAAGATCTTGGGAATGCTTCACTTTGGCTGTTTCTAAGAATAAGCCTAAGAAAAGAAAAAAAGCATAAAAGTAAAAAAAAAAGAACCAAGCCCCTAAACATTTTTTTTCTTTCCTAAAACAGAAAGTCACGCAAACTTCTCTTTGTAAAGCTTAGCACCACTGTGGTTAGATATACAATAGGTTTGTGAGATATTGGTTTTACTGCTCCCTTCAAAATCCATTCAGACACTGTAAAGAGTTCAAGAGCCAGTGACTTAATGGAACTCATAATCCAGGCTGTCCCTTCCAGTGTCAACAGCAAGCAAAAGCTACATAACTGAGACAAGTAAAAGCTCAAGGTGGACATGTTCCCAAACACATGTGCATTAGAATCTAGCACATTACAGAAAAGTAAGTTATAGCTGACCAGCATTGTCTTCTCCAAAGGAAGCTGAACTGGCCACTCCGCTGTGCTTTGTGGATCTCAAGAGGAGCAATTGTTTTCCCCTTTCCAAAGCTGAGACTCTGTTTGAATTCTTGTTGGCATTTCAATATAAACATTTCACAGCAGAAGTGAAAAGAGCTTCATATTTATGTTCAAAAAAAAAATAAATTAAAAAAATTGACACACAGTCATCACAAGCACTTCCAGTCTCAGCACTGCTAATACTCTTATAATCCACAATTGTATACATGTCAAAATGTTTGTTCTTACAGAGAATTAAAGTCACTCTAATGTTTCATGACACAGATTTCTTGAATGTGTTAAAATTTGTTTGACTTCTTAAAATCCACAGCAAGGAGGATCGGTAACATCCTTCTAAAAGAAAATTAAAAACTCATCTAGTAGCTCCTAGGTACTTGACCTTTAAGAGAACAAATAGTTGGGAATATTATTTTAATATAACAAGCCTGAAGAATTTCATTGTAACGTGCTTGAACTATGGCTTAGCATAAATGCATGCAGATGACTACCTTTAACACAACACAGCTTATTACCAGCGTCAGTGAGGTATTAGTAAACTACTTCACCACACAGGTGAAGGGTGTAATTTTGAAGGCTACTGAACACTGTGAATCTCCCAATGTATCACAATTACTTAAACACCTGTGTTAAACAACTTTGTGCTGATTCACTATGAAAATGTGTGGTGTTCAATAGTCCTTTAGAATTAAATGCCTTGCCAACAAGCTACAGGTGTACACCACAGGAGCACATGATAATGTAATTGTGAAGGATATGATGAAAGCTCTCCATCCATAATACCACCTTCCCAAGATGCACTCATGCATCTACTTTATATTTAGCTATTTTCTAACTGTAGCTTTAGAGTCATCTAAGCAAGCAGTATCAATTCCAAAAGGAGCACTAAAGAGGGAAGAAGAAGAAAAAGAAAGAACTCACATGTAATTTAGGTTTAAAACTGATTGAATCCAGTCCAGAAAAGGACAAAATAAACCCACTACCCCCTCACCGACAAAATCAGCAAAACACACTCCCTAATACTTTAAATAGATAGGATAACTGCAGTCTTCAATATTTTTAAATTGCGGGCCTGACAAGTCTCTCCTTACAGAAAATGCTACTGCAGAAATTACTGAGAAGATACGTTGAACCTGTTCAACATTGTAGCTTATTTTTATTCAGCCATTAAGATCTACAGGTTATTTTTAAAATTCTGTGGCTATTATATATTTCTATTGTACAAAGAAATTGAGAGTTATTTTTAAAGAAATGTATTTGGGGTCTGTACACACTGATTGACGTTATTCCTATTCCTTTAAACAGAATTTTTGCAAGGACTTACTATCACCCTAGAAATTTTGGATAAGTTACATGATGTGAAAATTCCAGAAACTTTCACAGAATCACAGAGGGACCTTGAAAGATCATCTAGTCCAACTCCCCCTGCTAGGATCACCTAGATCAGGTCACACAGGAATCTGTCCAGGCAGGTTTTGAATGTCTCCAGAGAAGGAGACTCCACAACCTCTCTGGGCAGCCTGTTCCAGTGCTCTGTCAC
>WUAM01000269.1:9423622-9439741 GCA_024336885.1 Actenoides hombroni | reverse complement strand
TCTCCTGTTCTCCAGGACCTCTCAAAGATTATGGAGAGTGGCCTAGCAATGACCTCCACCATTTCCCTCAGCACTTGCAGGTGCATCCCATCAGGGCCCATAGACTTGTGGATGTCCAGTTTACTTAACTGCTCTCTAACCCAATCCTCCTCAACTGAGACAAAATCTTCCTTCCTCCAGACTTCCTCTGCGGTCTTTTCTGGAGCATTTAAATCAGAAGTTCATAAGCAGTCTGAAGTAAATAACCAGAGCAAGTAGAGAACCTTTTTCTGTATCGTACACAAATAAAAAAGAAAAATTGTATATGTATATATAATACATATTAAGTTTTTTGATCAATAAACAAAAAATCACAGTGTCTTTTTAAAAAGATTCTGCAGAATGATAAAGCTGTCAGTAGCAGTTGTCAAATCACACATCTATCTATATCCACAATTGTGCAGTGCCCTTTGTTTTATTGGTTTTTGTGAAGCACATAGCCTAAAGGTTCAATCAGGGAGACTTAATTTTCTCACAGTTACAATTATGAGACCCTGCACTGCCAGAGTGGATGACTGGATGAAGACAGTCTCCATAATTATACGTGACTCAGTCATGGTTGTGAGTTTGGCTAGCACTAGTAAGGGGAAGAGGGAAGTCAGATGGACTAATTTTCCTCTTGCTCCTTTCTACTTTTGGTAAGGTTTTTGATCTGAATCTTATCTACAAGTTTGGTTCATTTCATGGCTACATGTACCAATACAGAAATTTACATAGCATCGAAACCATGCAAAACACTTTTATTAGTTCATGTTTTTACTTCGTTTTAATTAAAAAAAATCAAGGGTAGCATCATCCCAAGTAGCTAAAATTTGTGGAAAGTTCAGTCCAAGCCCCTTCTATTACAATTGAAACTTTGTTTCCCTTGTGTTTGCCTATTTGCAGTAATGATAATGTTCACCCACCTTTAATCCACAGCCTAATTATTAAAATGTTAGATAGAAATTCTGTGGGGATAAGAATGAGCAAATCTGTCATCCCTCAGTCTGCAAATATGCTAAAAGAGTGAAGGAAGGGGATCACAGAAGAAATTCTCAACTTCAATAGCCAATGTCTGTCAGATTCATGTCACTTAATTACCATAAATGTGAGTCAGTAACTTCTTCCATTAATCTGTATCTAACTGTTCGTTTAAATCTGGTGCAAACTCCATTCTCAAAACAATGAATACTGAGTAGTACTAAGATTTACCCTCACGTTACTGCTTGGTTAATGTTCCCTCTTCTACTCTTCTACATAAAGGACAGCTAGAGAATCAACCCTTTCTAACTCCTTTGTGCATATATGCACATACACACATCCCCCTCCCCACTCCTCCCTACCTTAGGTCTTCTCAACAGTAGAACACAGAGTGTGTCTTAGAAACAAACATCTACCATGTCATAGTCTTTAAGGCACTTTGGTTTTAATAGATATCAACTTGATTGATATTAAGACTTAACAACGGAATATTCCAAGGAACCAAATTATGAGACAGCAGGTGAAAAAACAAGGTCTCTGGTACAACTGCAATAAGAGTCACTCTCTGATGGGGGCACAGTGGTGGCATATAATACACACTGACTGGTGAATTACGTGAATCTATTCAGAAAACTCAATACCTGCAAAATATATTTTCTCTTATATTCAGCTCCACACATGGTGGATGCATTTTCTTTTCACTCTTCCCTAGGTGAAAAACTGGCTAGACGGCCAGGTCCAAAGAATGGTTCTGAATGGAGTTAAGTCCAGTTGGTGGCCAGTCACAAGTGGTATTCCCTCGGGTTCAGTACTGGGGCCAGTTCTGTTTAATATCTTTAGCAATGATCTGGATGAGGGGATCAAGGGCACCCTCACTAAGTTTGAAGATGTCACCAAGTTGGGCAGGAGTGTTGATCTGCTTGAAGGTAAGAAGGGTCTACAGATGGATGTGGAGAGGCTGAATCAATGGGCTGAGGCCAATGGTATGAGATTCAATAGGGTCTTGCACTTGGGTCACAACAACCCCGTGCAAAGCTCCAGGCTCGGGGAAGAGTGGCTGGAAAGATGCCCAGTGGAAAATGACCTGGGGGTGTTGGTCAACAGCCAGCTGAATATGAACCAGCAGTGTGCCCATGTGGCTAAGAAGACCAAGAGCATCGTGGCTTGTACCAGTGTAGCCAGCAGGACTAGGGAAGTGATGGTCCCTCTCCTCAAATATTGCACAGTTTTTGGTCCATTACTAGAAGAAGGACATTCAGATGCTGGAGAGTGTGCAAAGAAAGGGAATGAAGCTGATGAAGAGTCTATAGAACAAGTCTTATGAAGAGTGGCTGAAGGAACTGGTGTATTTAGTGAAAAGGAGTCTCAGGGGAGACCTTAGCACTCTTCAACTACATGAAATGAGGTTGTAGCAAGATGGGAGTTGGTCTGTTCTCCCAAGTAGCAAGTGCTACAAAAGGAAATGGCCTCAAGTTGCATCAGGAAAGTTTTACATTGCATATTAGGAAAGATTTCTTCACTGAAAGGAATGTTGAGCATTGGAACAGTCTGCCCAGGGTAGCGGTTGAGTCACCATCTCTGGAGGTACTTAAAAGATGTGTAGATTTGACGCTTAGGGACCTGGTTTAGTGGTGGACTTGGAAGTGTTAGGTTAATGTTTAGAATTGATGATCTTAAAGGCTTTTTCCAACCTAAATGATTCCATGATTCTCTGCTCTTTGCTTTTGCAGTATTGATATTTTCATGTATTACACTATGTGTCTAAGCCCTACTTCTCTTCTTGCTTGATCTTGTAGTCAAATCCTAATCCTGCTCTTTTGAACATCACAGCCTAAAGTAATTCATTATTATGTGTTCCTTTCCAAGCCATAGAAGAGGATAAGACAGGTCATGAGTAAACAAATCTTTGCTGACAAGTAAATAGCTTTGATAAAGTAACTGCCAAACATGACAAAAAGCAAGAGACTGACAGAAATTGATTTAACTAAGCAATAGTTCATTTTTTGCTTACATGTTTCTGATTAGTGTTTTCATCAGGCTGTAACACAGACCAGAGTTTCTGTCCTGGATCAGATGAAAAACAAGGCCCAAGTACAATGACAAAAAAAAAATCACATGCTTGAATTTATCAACATTTTAGTCCTGTAGTCCCACTTACTTGAAAGTGCACGGCCCTAAAGGAGAAAGTTAAGCATATACCTAAGTCCTTTGAGGCTGAAGGAATCTAAAAAAAAAAAAAATCAGGAATGAAGCTGCATCAATTTCTATCCGTATTGTCTAGAACACGTCAGTAAGATATTCTCAAAGAGCAGTAAAGCTTTTTAGAAGAATAATGTACAACATACTATTAAAATCTCAATGTTTACCAATTATCTGAAAGAAACTTTTTTGGGATCTAGTTGAAACACACTGAAGAATATAACCTATATTCAAGAATACAGCTTCCATGGAATTAAGTAGACACTTTATAAATTTATGAAAACCATCTGCTGGTTAAATTATTGAGGTTGTTTAATTTGAGATATATGGAAGCTAGCAGGATAAAACCTCAGTGTTGGTGAGATAATTCAGTCTTCAAGCAAATTGATTTACTCAAACAAAGCTGATTTTTTAGCTTCCCTAATTTTAAGTTGTCCCACAATAGTGAAAACAAAAACGTTATTGAAATTTAAAGACATCTCCCTTTTTCTCAAGCAGGTGATTAATAGCCAAAAATACAGGGGCCCTCCCGCAAAGGTTTTTAGCATTTAAAAAAAATTTCTGGTCCACTCTAGATCACTATACAAGGATCAACAGTTTAAAGAGTCTTGTGTGCTAACTTCTTTAAGGTCATTTTTATCTGCATTCTTTCTTCAGTTAAACAAATACTATTTGGTTACAAAAAGCTGGCTGATCACTGTATTCATTGTTACTCACAGGTCTCTGCATATGAATAAGTACAATAGATATGCATGCACTGTGTTTAAGGTAATTTCTGGTTTAGGACTGGTAAAAGCCTGAAAATTGGTACTTCAGTGGATGCACTTACAGAGACCAAAAGGACAACAGCTGTGCAGCTAGACCTGTAATCACGACAACTGTTAAAAATGAATTCATTCTATCTACATGACTGAAATTCACTTTGTGTCCAGGGAACACAGTGTTAAATGAGTTTTATAAAACAGTACATATTGCACTGTTGAATCATTTTAGAAGATATAAAGCAGCTGGGTAGCTTTGGTAATTTCTCCTATGTATAGAAAGATAAAAGTAACTAAGATTGTATTCTGTAGTTCATTAGATACTACATCAATTGCTTTGATATTTTCTGAAATATTAGCTGCATAAAATTAAAGTTTGTTGTTTTCACATTCACATTAATCTAAGGCTACATGCAGCTGTTTCTTGGAGGAAGTAAACATAAGCACTGCACAAGCTCTAAATACCTTTATATTGGCAGCAAGCCCAATTTCTATCACTAACACCCAAAGCATTGCTTATCATGATCTTCCTTCTTATCTGCTTTCCAGGTAAGTTTATGAATGCTTATATCTAAAGAGAAAGATGCATAAGTACAAGAGTAAACACACACACATTCTGGTATGATGTTAAACAGAAGATTAACACATTAGCTGTTACATTCCAGATATCTGTGTTTAGTTTCTGCTAGTGGAAATCAATCTGATGGTTTCATTTTAGTCTAGTTAGGAACTATGACAAAATATTAACGCTACTGGCTAATTCTCTTCAATGGATGACCAAGAATATCTTGTGCAGATCAGGATTAAAATATCCAGGCAGGCAGAACTGTGCAAGAAACTTTTGAAGACTGCTATTTCTTCTATTTCATGAACACTAACTCCATGTAAAAATATTTTTTAAAGTCAAATCTTAATGAAGAGAAAAAAAAAATCTTGCTGCCGCATCCCCGAGCAGCTGCACTTTCCTGTTCTCAGAACAAACTGGTAAATTGAAAAGAAAGGTATTTCTTCTGTAGGAAACTCTTTGCATTGTAACTTAAAATGATAAGGTAGCAGAAAAACTTGTCTTCTGCACTTGTGATTATATCTTAACACTATACTATTTTCTGTTATTAAGAACATTACAGACAATGACACCAGAGAAGTAGGAAGTTTTGCTGTGTAATTGAGACCCATCCAGTTTCCCACCATACTCAACATATCTTGTGCCATCTGATTTCAATCCCTAAAATTATACCTAAGTTTATATCTAAAGCAGGAGCCCGGACATGCAATTCTTCACCCCTCTCCATCCCCTGTATTCCTGTACCTTGATTTTAAAGTGGAATGGAAAGCCTATCTGTCAAGACTGGAAGGGAACAGCAGCATACTCTGACAGCTTCCCAGTAGGGATCTTGCAGGAACTAATGCTCCTGCATGGGCCATGGTGCACACCTGGTACTCAGCATAAGCCTAAAGTTAATTTTCCTGTAGCTAGGCAACCATCTGCAGATGTTAATACTTGCTGAAGACAGATGAATAAATGACTGCAAAGTGTTCCAGCACCACAAGGGTATAATATTTGAGCTATCTGGCTCTTATGCTTGTTCTGAAATGTGGCAGCCGAAGTTAGGTAACTTATCTCAGTGTGCAGCCCAGTTGCCACTGTGTGATGGCATGCAATGCAGAAAGGTATAGGTTGTGATGTAGAAGGAGACTTCCTTTTTCTCTCCTTTTTGCTTGTGTAGAAGCAAAATCCTTTAGAACAACTTTATACATCTGCTTCTGTGTGTGTGTGTGCGTGTTCATAGAAAATCATAATATGCACCTTGGTAACCTTCATAAAATTTTTATGTGCTGTGAGATTTAATAGGTTTTGCATGCTGATCTTGTAATGATATTCTTTTAAGTCTTGCTGGTTTTCTTTGGAAGCAAATGGCCTGTGACTACAAGAACCCAAAGTTGACGGCACTAGGTGATCTCTTGACCATCTTCCAGGTTAACTTGGGGCCAGTTATCTGTGCATACCAAAGTAATTAATAGAATAACACAGCTAAACACTGTGGATTCATTTGCTATGTACAGTACCCTGGAGTTACAGATCTGTAACATTCATTCAAATATTACAGTAGATACTGAAAGACAAAATAACTATTGCAGACTGGAAAAATTCCCTCAGGTTAAGGGTACAACTCAAGTTTTTATTGGAAATTAGGTTAGACTAAACAGAAGACATAAGAATGTTTTACCCTAAACTAAATTGTAATAGAAGTAGACAAGCTAATTCACTTTCATAGCTAATAGTTCCAGTGTTAAGTTTGACACATTATCATAGAACCAAAAGCCTATTTATTTTGGTAAGACAAGAAAGAATTTGTTCTTAATATGTCTCCGTTTCTAGATACCTCCTTTTCATCAGATTATTAAAAAAGGATGTTGTCTATTATGTTTGGTAACTGTTTGGGGAACTGATTTAGTAGTGAGTGGAAGCTGCAGGACTTTTACGTTGCTTATAGAACTATTTGAAAACTTCAGTATTCCAAAGACATTTCACTCCTGAGACCTGATGTAACCACTGATGCAGAAAGGACAGACAGTTTAACAGAAAATTAGCAGTAGAAGCAGATGGGGAAAGAGGCCATAGGGGGAAAAAAAATCTGGGAAGAAAGGCCAAGATGAGAGGGGAGTATACACTTTTGTAAATGGCAAAAAAAATACAAAATAGCATGTTTGTGAGCCTAAAAGTTAGCTGAAGAGCTTGGGAAGTGAAAAAGAGAAGAGGCAGCAAAAAATGTTCAACGAGAAATAGAAAAGAGGAAAAAAAATTAGGAAAAGGGTTTCTTTATTATTTGCTAGTTGTTGGCTGCTGAAGCTTCTCCCATTTCAAACAAGTTAGAAGTAGATATTTTCTTCACAGACAAAAGTAGTTCAGGTTTTTGTAGCTCACACTTGCTTACCTTTTTTACTGTTGACAGGGACTAACATTTACGAGCTTGATCCAGCACCACTTGAGTCAGAAGTTTTTCTAGTGAACTCAATAGGCTGAAGATCAATAAATGAATGCAGTGTCTTCTCTGTGTGTGACAGTAATAACAAATTCAACCCATACCTGATCCAATATCCTTCTCCTCCCCAAAACACAATATGAGGTGAAAGAGATTATAAGCACATAGCTGCAGCTGTGACATCTTAATGGATCTCATGTCAGAATGTAACACAAAGCTATTAAAATGTCCCAGCATAAGTCATTGGTTACTGAAGAAAACAGAACATCACTGCTTATATTTTCACAAAATCCTGTAAACAATGTTGACTCTGTGACATATGCCTGTACATTTTAGGGTATTAGAATTACCATCTTCTTTAGGGAGTGAAAGAAAGAAAATATAATCAACAGGTGAATGCTTATTCAGTGGAAAACAGTAGCCAACTGCAAAAGGCATTTCTGAGGTAACTGATATGTGACTGCCAAATCTGAAGGAGACAATCAGAAAGATTCATTAATAACTGTTAGTTCCTTAAAATGGCACCTCTGTGTTAGTTGGTGAAAACCAGAACAATAATTGATTCTGATTCTGCTCTTCAGTTTTGCACATGATCATTATAACGCACTTGCAAAACATCATTTTGCCATTTAAATTTTAGAATACGTCTGTAAAATAAGAACTCTTCATATTCTTTATCCATACAATTACATATTACTTTGGCCATGGCTATAATATTAGCATCTGCTGGTTTTTTATATTAAAATTAACACATATATAAGGAGTTAGAGCACCAACTCTGATCTTATTTATTTTTGAGAATTAAAGTATCAATTCAAAGCAAAATGTTTTCTAATAAAAAGTATCACATTGTAATAAGTTGTGTGGGCTTAGTTGCAACCTGTGTGTTAAGTTGTTATCAAATATACTTACCCATGTAAATTACTTAATGAGTGTCCATGATGCTAACAATAGATATTAATATTAATAGATACTAATGCATTGCACAATGTCCCTCTTTAGTGATCAAGCACAAGATTATAAAAGCCTTCTACTTATTTCAGAGATAAGAGAGCTGTGTTTTAGCCAAAGAGGAATAAACTGCTAATGCTAAAGGCTTAGATCATGATTAACCCTTTAATGGATTGTTCTGATTTGCACACTAGGATTTAATCTAAGGCTTTTTTCTTGGACTCCTTTCTAGTCTTGGGCTCCTTTCTTTAATTTAGACATGTATAATACTATTTGAAGTCTATTCCTGAGCTTCATATTGACAACATATGAAATGCTAGGCAATGCAGCTGAAAAAATGCTAATGTATCATGACTGTGCTCTTCTTTGATACTACATTTTTTAACAGTTTTTAGGAAGACTTTCAACTGTGAACTTCGTTGGTAGCTCCAGGAAGAGTAACAGTGGTGAGTGTAGCGGAGTGAATATCACCCCTTTTTCTCCATTAGTATACAACAGACTGAAAGGTTCTCATCCTTTCTGTCTTTATTGTTAACTTTCTACACAGAAGCTTTCATGCTTCTGTTTAAATGATGTGTCAGGGGACTAATCTGGAGAAATTGTATAAAAATGATAAATCAGCAGTGGAGAAAGCAGTGGAGTTCATAGTCTTGAGTTGCTCTGCAAGTTCATACATAATTTTAAAAACTCATGCCAATGAAAATCCGAGAGGGGCAATGGGACATATAAGGGGACTATGAATTCATAGATAGCGATCTGAAAGATATGAGTTGGTTTTAAGATGTGAGAATAAAAATAAAAGATATTAAAACTATAAAGACAATATCTGCATGTGCATGCATATGTTCATCTACCCATAAGCACACATATATACAGGCACAACAGATATTGTTTTGTTAGAACACTACAGTTGAGAGGTTTCACTTCTGCCTTAACCAATTATGTGAAGTTAGATGAAAGCATCAAAATGTCACACTTAATGAACAAAATCTCCAACATGTTGTTCTTTGTTAAGGGTAAACAGGCCAAGGAAGATGATGTGTCAGTTAGCTTGGGAAAAAATAACAAAGAAAAAAGCCCTTTTTTATGTTCACAGAATCATTGTACTGACACTGCAGTAATTAAAGACAGGGCTACAAAGTGTATCTTTGGACTGTACCACTTTACTTCCTGACTCAGCCTGAGTCCTTGAATGTTAGAGAGGTTTTGCATGAAAGGTCAGAGTTGAAGATGCTTTTTTTTGTTGGTTTGTTTCTGTTTAGTTGGGGTTTTTCTTTACTAATTTACTTTAATCTGCTGTGTCTTCAGTTTTGAAGCTTAAAAAGTAAAGAGGTTTTCATGCTCTTTGTTTTGGTGTACTTTTCCCACCACACAGAGAGGAGTTGTTTCTTGTTAGCATTTCTTACTCAAAATAGGTGTCCTTATTTAGTTTGCTTTGCATTATTAAAACATCACTGAGGTGGAAAATATATGAAGATCCACCTAGTTTTCAATACAACTTACTGCAAGTCCTTGCACAACTACTACAGCAGGAACACAAGAATGCATGGGCTCTGAACAATTAATTTCAAAAAAATCTGTATTTTACTTCAGTTTCTACCATGTCTGTGATTGCAGTTACACTAGAAATAGTTGTATCTAGGACCGTAAACTAGGAATTTTTCTAGCATCTTCCCGCAGAGAATAAAGAAAGGGGTCTGATACTAAAAATCAACAAGTAGGCCAAACTCCTCCAAATAATCAAAGTCCCACTGGAAGAAGTGGTTATAACCAGAAAGAAGCAGAGGACTTAATCCCTGTTTTTTCATGAAAATATATTCACCTTTACAGTAGTGAATTATTTGTAATACACATATGAGTCAAGCTATCTTGTTGGATGAAGTTTTAGGCTTTCAGTAGAAAAGAATCAGTACAATTTTTGAGGTCTTAAAGATCCTTATAGCAACTGAATTTTATGTATTTTATCCATGCTTTCTAGTGGATAGAATTCAGTATTTCAAAACTTCATACATAATTGACAAAAAAATTCTGTCAAGTTCAATTCTGCACACAGAATTATCTCTTGCTCAGAAAGAAAAGACAAGCTCTATAGATCAGGTTTGAATCATGGATAGGATAGAGATATTCTGAACCTCCCTGCCATCTCTAGTAAGCCCAAGGATAAATACAAGAGTTCAATATCCAGTGCTTTTATAATACCAAGAATTTAGCTCTATTCTTTAAGAAGGAGTCAATCACACTTTAAAATAATGATGGGAAAATGTGCTGCAGGGTCTTGGGTGCATAAACAGAGCATGACAGAGAATAAAACAGTTTGCATAAGCAATAAAAATATTTTTGATAGTGTAATAATGTTACTTAAACTGGAATAATTTTTCCTGAATCTGAAAGAAGCTAGTTTACTCTAGTGCAGAGTAATTTCTATCCCAGGCAAAGGCACAGCTTCTTGTTCCTGCACAGCTTCCTCTCTATCACAGCAATTTAATTCACACAGCTGTACAAGGTCCTTACCTGATGTATACAGCTAGCACTTTTTTTTTTTTTTAGCCAACATCAAAGGGAAGATGGCATTCCCTAAATGTACCCACACCCATGATTACTGAGGCCGTGCAGTGTTTCATGACAGAGAGGAGGGCACTGTGCTGGCCAAGACAAAGTTCTGGAATGCTCTTCTTTCAGGTTGCAGGATGCCCGTGCCTTCATTAAGGCACAGTGGATAATCAGATTGATATACCATGGACCCAGGAATGGAAGAAGCTTGGGGAGCTTGGTTGTTTTTTTCTTTTCTATTTATTCTTTTGTTTAGAAAAAGAGGGCAGAGGGAAAATCTACACAAAAGAGTTAATTTTCATCAGATGAAAAGGTGTTTTTTATGTTGAAAGGTTAACTCATTTGTTCAAATATAATAGTACATCGTAACCATACCGATACACGTCTTCCTATATACACACACAAGAACACAAATGTTCCTACCCAGTCTCCCTAACCTCTACAAGAAGATACCAGAAAATCATTATATATGTACAAACACAATCTACTGTCAAACATTATTTTATACGGTACTAAGTTTCTATCTAGCATAGCAGTTTATCATCCTCCACCCTTAATACATGATAATTTTAAGTCATTTAATATTTTTATCCAAGGCAGTAAAATTACAGAATGGTATTTTTAGAATTCAATATAATGGAAAGAAAGTTCAGAATTAATGAGAATAGCTAAGTGAGATATGGGAAGAAACTGAAACAAGCTATACAGTGACATCAATAAAAAAAAAGTAACAAAAGGAGTGGGCATTCAGTAACAGGAAGATAGCTTTTAATGGAAGCATATCAAAAAGAGACCTGAAAAAAATGTTTAAAAAAATATATTGCAACCCCCATCCCAGAAATCCTTAAACTCCTAAAATCTCAAAGTTAGAGGAATTGCAGCATCAGTATATGCTTTAAGAATGCTATAGATGAGCATTTTTTCAGGGTACTAAAAATATACACATATAAAGGGGACTGAAAGAGAAAAGAGAAACTAGAAAGAACATCAAAAGTACCAAGCAGAACAAATGTCAGAAGTAAATGCACAGCAAACAAAGTAAAAACCTGAATGACAGCGAAGGTCAAAGAGGTAATACTCTTCCTTACACAGAAAAACTCGAGAGAGAAGTAAGTATTAAAACACAGATGAGCACAAACTTCCATCCACTGAAAAAAGAATTTTGTCCCCATTAGACTAACAAGAAGTAAAATATATGATATGAAAGATTTACCTGATTACAGAATTGGCATAAGCAGAAGGAAAGCAATTCAATACGCCTATTGCCCATAAACACGTGCATTCCTATGTTCATCTTCAAAATAATCTAAACAATAACAAAAATGACACAGCCTTTCAAACTTTTCACCTACATTGCCTATAGGAGTGAAATGATGTTGCTAATGATAAAGGCATAGCCAGAGAATCTAATGTCATAGAAATATGGTGCTTAATTATATAAATGTATTGTTTTGAATTACATTAAGCAACATTAACATGCCTGAAATTTCATGACCATTAGCAGAACTGGAAAGAACTTGAATATCTTTAGATATTCACACTTTTGACAGAATGGGTTTTTTTTTTTTTCCATTGTTGCACCTCAGACAGTTGAGGATCATGTACAGTGGTGGTAATGGTGCTTATCTTATTCTATCCCTTTCAGCATGACGGAAGTACTGCTTGCAGAAGCGGAATCAAACATGGCTTTCAACTGCTTTGGGTGTGCTCACTTTGCTGCTGGCATGGGTTCGATATACAGAAAACTTTGCATATGTAGAGGGGCTTGACATTATAGCTGTAAATAACAGCACAACATAATACCTCTGTGCAGACTGTGTGACTAGTAGGAGTCATCTGAAGCTACCTCTGCTGCTTAATGTTGCAATCACCTAGGAATAAAATAAACATTGTGTTCCTCAGTTCACGTCTACTTAACATTGCAGGAGAGAATTGACTTCATGGGCAAACTAAGGCAGCTACAAATCTTAGGTCTTTTCTCAAATGATGAAAACTAGCATTGTTCCTTAAAGCCAAGTAGTTTAAACTTGTTACGCCTTATGAATATTAGTCCCGGTAGAGTAGCACTTTTTCAAAGTCCACATCTATCTGTTAAAATCTCCAAAACAGTCCAAGATGGGCAAGATTTTAAGTCACAGTCTGTCTAGGGGTAGGATATAGCTGTCTGGCCTCTGCTGGAGCCATTAGGGAGGAACAACTTCGAGGTTGTTCCGAGCACATGGGAAGAGAAAAGTAGTGAATGGCTTTCTCCTTCTTGGATACTTCCCTAACAGACACAGACAATCTTAAGAAAGATACTAAAGAGCAAAGAAGGGTTAGAGTGATCTGATTATCTCCCCTTTCCCTAATAATCCCCAATGTCCTACTCCCAGAAAAGACAGAGGGAGCAAGTTGTCTACAGGCTCCGTAAGCACAAGGTGTTTGGAGAAAAACATCCTGGCTAACCAGGCTGTATCATTCTAACAACAGCTTATGGCTTTGGATTTTGAGTCGGCTCACATGTGCATTGGAAAGCACTGGACTCTGTGTATCAGCATGCAAAGGACTATGCAGATACACCTTTCTTTCTCATTGTTTGGTGATGTATAACAACCATTCATGACTAGAATGGCTGAGAAATTTGAGGCCATATGACACTAAAAAAAAAGTGCATTAAAAAACTAGATTGCTGAATTCACTCATTTTCTGAATAATATATTTACTGGTTATATACTCCTAAACATGCAAAACTTTTACTTAATTATTGATAGCAGAATAAACCTTAACCTCTCCTATATGACCTTGTGACATTAACATTTTCTTTCATTTTTCTCTAGTTCCTTTCTTCAGTGTTGGTGAACTTAACTTACCTAGTTTAACTCCATCTTGAAGTTAACATGAAAGCGTTTTCTTAATGGAGTCAAACTGTTGTAATTATAATATCCATCTCCGATAATGTAATTATAGTTTAGTTTAAAAAAACTCAGTAGGTCCATTTCAGTATTGCTAGATTTCATGTATGTTGGTTTTAGCACAGAGGTGGAAGTGAATCATAAGGGCAATCAATATGATATATGGCATATACTCCCTTCCCCTTTCTCCTTCATATAGAGCACATACCATTGACTGGATGACTGGAAAGAAAGACAATTTTCTGCTGTTCATCCTCAAGTGCTGTTTGTGTGCTTATACAACTTGAAATATTCTTGAATGAACAGCTGACCAGTGCATTTTATCATGTGGAAGTGTTTCTTGGATCATCATTTTGTTGAAATCTTTTGTGAGAAAGTCTCCAAATGAATAATTATGATTATTTTTCTTGATTAGTGCTAAAACTGTTGTGTTAATCCTACAGTTTAGATTACTTACATTTTAACTTTTATTCTAATTGAAGTTTAATGCACTAATATACAATGCTATTTAAATAAGTAAGAAGCTTTAAGCACGACAGAAAGGAAAATACTTCATGCCTTCAGTAAATATTTTTTCTGAACTTTTTGCTTAACAGATTCTTCCAAATCCTGCCTTTTCATTTCAGTTCATAATGAAAATGCATTTTGAAATGCAGAAATGGGAGCTATGGAAAGACTGAACAACAATACCCAAATGGCCGTACTGCACTGACAGTTTTTTGCTGTTTCTGGTTTTCCTGAACATTTATCAAATGCCTAACCAGCCCTAATAAGCAGCAGCAGCAAGATCTCTAAATGGTCAGAATTTCAATGGTGTTTTCATAAGGAAGAAACATCAGAAATTTCTTTTTTTTTTTCTTTCCAGATACCTATTTCTGTGAAGAAATATTACAGGAGTAAGCATATTTTCTTGAAGTCTTGGTTTTGTTTTTGTTTCAATTGGTCTATAAATAATATAAATACTAGGATATCTGTTTGGATACTGGGATATAAAATATTTTTATTTGTTGCTGGAGGACATTTTTCCTATTTTATTTGAACCAATTTTCCTGCTTTTCTCCTGTCCTGAATTTTAGTAAACTCAAAACTTTTAGTAAACCTAGCAGCCTTCTTCACAATGCAATTGAACAAAATTTTACAAAAAAAAGAACAGTGAATAATGCTATTTACCCAGTCTAAATTAATACAAATGAAATGCTAAAATGCTAAATTAACACAAGTCTTATAACCTCTGATTTGTATTATGAATAGTACCTGCAACTAGAAAAGGGTACTACAAAGTAAAGGCACAGTATTTAGACTTCATTGTTTTGCTCTCTTTTGGCTCTGTTTTCAAAAATTCTCAGGCAAAGGAGAACTACTTACTTAGAGACCCAGTTGCTTTGAGCTCCTGGAAATTAATTCCACAGTGCATCAATGTAAATTATAGCCCAAAATACGGCACAGTGGGGAATCGAGCTCTATGCTTTATGGGTTTTGTTTGTTTTAATTTTTGTTTTCTGTGTGTGTTATGCTTTGCTTATATGCTACAATTCTAGGGAAAACAAAAACAGCCACCTCAGAATTCCTTCTGACAGGACGGAACAAGTTTACTAACTAAAACAAAATATACACATTTGTTCAAGGCAGTAACTGGGCCTTCAACTACACTACCACAGCACCAATGAGGGACGCAGGCAGCTCCCAGATGGTACACTCCCTGGCTGCACAAGCTCAGCTCACAAAACCATAGACTTTTACTTTGGTCCTTCAGATGGAGCTCTAGAAGAAAGACCGTTACCTCCCAAATGGCACAGTTCCTGATAGCACATGCTCTGCTCAAAGAAAAAAAATATGCACTTTTTCATGTTGCTCTTTCCTTGGGTCGACATAAAAAGACTTTCCCAATGTTAAAGAAAAACAGTCAAAAGCAAAAAAAAAAGGAAAAAAAGGAAAAAGACAAGGGAAAAGGAAAAGGACTTCTATTACCCCTCAGCCACAGGCAGGTGCCTTGGGGAAAGCCTGGCTAAGAAAGGGCAAAACGCTGCCCGGCAGCGGGGGCTGAGGGGAGCAGAGTGAGAAACGGCCCTGCGAGGTGCAAAAAATAGTCAGGGAGAGTTTTTTGACTATCCAAACTATTTTAATTGGCAAAATATTAAATCAGTTTTCGCTAAGTCAAGACCTGGAGGATCAGGCAGGTGCCCTGATTCAGAAATATAGATTCTCTCTCTGTTCCACTTTTTCCTAGCTGTTGGATTTACTACTAAGAATTTTAGACAAAAAGAAGCATTAAAATCACATATTTAGGCTGTCTGAATGAAGGGATGAACTATTCATTCTATAAAGTACAAAAATGAGAATCACTTGCATGTCCTGTGACAATTTTATTCAATTTGTACTTTATTATGAACTGCTACAGGAATTATGAATTTCTCAGGTGGTAGTTTACCAGCTAGGCTACAGCTCATACTGCTCTAGTTTTTGCTGGTGTCAATCTATGTCCTTTGATGATGTGCACAAGGTCATTTAGTTCTGGAAAGATTAAATCAAATGATAAACTGGACTATTCAAACAGCTGGTAGGACTGTAAGTAGGTTTATACATCCTGTCTACAGGGATTTCAGGATCCAGTTAAATTTAGGATAAATTTTAGTTCTAATGAATCAGGCACAGTGTAACTATACCTACCGTCATACACTTCTAAGCTTTACAGTTCAAATGGAAGTAGAGATAAAGGCTAAGGGGGGGGGGGGGGGGAGGAAAAAAAAAAAAAAAAAAACAAAACAACAAAACCCAAAAAGAGAT
>WUAM01000269.1:9406429-9423522 GCA_024336885.1 Actenoides hombroni | reverse complement strand
TGTTGTTTGTGTGTGTCATTTGTCGTGCCTATATGTGAACCTACTCACAACAAATAAAAAAAAAAAAAAAAAAAAAAAAAAAAAAAAAAAAAAAAAACCCACCCCCACCCCCCTGAAAAAAGGGAGGGGGGGGGGGGGGGGGGAGGAGAAAGGAAAAAAAAAGACAAAAAACCAAACCACTAAGACCTAGAAGTAGTTACATAAGACAATACTCTAATGTCAATAGCAGGAACAGGGAGAGCACCAGCTTTTTTGAGTCTTAGCCACGCAAGATACACACTTAGCCCAAATGTATTTGTCCCATGTGAACATGACCAGGAACAGAGATACCTTCCTGCCTCAGCCATTAATTGTATTCTGATCCTGAAATCTCAAACACCTCCAAACATACCCACAGCTTCTTCAGTATGCTACCTCTTCCTCTACTAACTCCAAATTAGTATGCTGCTGATGGCTTCTTCCAGTAAGAAAATATTATCCTTCCTTTAAAACAAGACAGGCAAAACAAACACATTACAGCACAAATGGAAAAGAATGCAAGTGCTTTAGCTGCTCCTACATAATGGTAGGGATGTTCATCTTGGCAGAAATGGCTAGAGACAGGCACAGAGAACAACAGAGGTGTATCTGAGTATGTCACATTCCTCTTTTTATCTTGTAGATCCATCTGGTCAGATCTAAAACAAACTCAGCCAGGTTGTTTCATTCCATTGAGGAAACTACAGTGAAGTCATAAATTTGATCTGCTGCCTTCCAGAGTCAGAGTTTTGCCACTGACTTACATAGAAAGTGGATCGTGTGGAGAAGGATGATTTAGTACAAAACATAGTGAATAGCTTTTAACCAGATACTTTGTAATTTAATAAAGCATCTGTGCAATATTTCTAAGTTGACGAGGGCAAACTCTGTTAGGATTGAATTTTTAATTAAAATTGTTGCTACCTATTTCCCCTTTTGGTGTCAAATAGATCATTTACATTTTCAACATAATTTCTTTTAATATCTAAATAAGTGTTCCACTTAAGGAAAGCATTTAAGTAACTTTTTAATGAAAAAGTGAAATATAATACACAGGGCTGAGACTAATTTTCATGAATTTTAACACACATGTGGAACATGTTATGAACTAAGGAAAATAATTTGAACCTGATGGGCTGTAAATTATAACCCTTGGTGTATATTCAATTTTTAATTAATTTTCTTAGTGATTCTCCATATTCCTAATAGCTGCCTGAAAAAAATTGTAGATGCCCTAGGGTGGGCAGGGGGAATGGTACGTTTACATTGCTAAGATGCTTAACAAAAGCTTCATAGACAACAGTAATAAATAAAGATCATAAAATATCTCAAAGGTACTCAGTAGAAAGCCTGTTCAGGCTATAATTTTATGTAAAGAAAGTGCCTTTTTTTGCTTCATGAATATTATTAGAGATTTATTCTTAACATCCTAAAATAAAACAGTAAAGAAATATGCATTCTTCTTTTGCTTTTCTTATGTTAAAAAATCATGTTTAAGAAGTATCACTGCAGTGATTAGGGAAAGAATATATTATCTACCAAAACAGGCATATTAAACCACAAGAGTGGCTTAGATGTTTAAATGACTTACATATCAAATCATAATTAGGGATAACTCAAGACTTTCTTTTTCTGTTCAGAAATTCTAACTCAGCCAGAACCTACATAAACTCTGACGAAGCACATTACATAGTACAACTTAATGTGGTACATGCCTTCAACTGATGTTATTTTAGTAATCCAGAGGTTGCTAGTTAGAGTTCACAACCTGTACATTTCACCTAGCTTTTCAGGTTCACTTCACACAAATATCATGATTCCAGATGAACTGCAGTGCAAACAAGTTCCACTTCATCTTGAATAGTGCAGTATCATCTGGAGACCAATTAAATTGACCTCTATATAGTATGACTAACACCGGAGTTTTCCTTTCCTTTGTAAGATAAAGATGTGAGTGGTCAAGAATCTCGTTGCCATAAAGACATATCCTTTGGGCATTCATAGGAACTGTATGCATAATGAATGCAATTATCAAAAACATTCAAGTCTTTTGAACGAGCTGAACACTTTACTGCATTTTAATAGGCCTTCATGTTGTGAGTGAAAAAAATATTTTTCCACCCAGGGGTTCCTAAGCAAAGGGAGCAATTCAGTTATCCACCCCAGGGTCAGGAACAGAGCAGTTTGCCTGGCCTACCACCAAGTACTCGCAAAGTACCACAACTGCCTGAGCAAAGCTGTTGTGTCTGTACCTTAAAAGGACTTACCAGTACTGGGGCAGTCTGACTTCCGCACAAAGTAGCCTTTGGTGCAAGCAATCTGCAGGATGCTTTGCGTGCCTCTGTTTCTCAATACCCAGCTGTGCAAAATTGACAAGGAAGGATTTTTAGAGAACATACCACACTGTGGATGATATCTCATGTTCTGAGAATAAAATGTTTTAGAAAAGGTAGAGAAATTATCTTGGATATTACAAAATTCCTTATTAAGTATCCAGAACTACAGAACAGATGTTGAAAGAAAGAACCAGTAAATGACAAATGGAACAAAAAGTAAACATGGTTTTAGCACATGTAGGTTGTGACATTTATCTGATATCTTTCTTTGAAAAAAAAATAAAATCAAGGCCATTTATTTGATAAAGATTTGTTAGACTAGGAACATCTATTTAACTTGGGGGACTGGACACAACACAAACCAAATGAGAGACAACAATAGCTCATATTAAAAAGTGGCATATCAAGCTCAAAGGCAGGCACAAAGTTTCTGAAGGGTTGATCTTAGGTTCTGACTTAAACATTCTCATTAAGGACCCTGGTACTAAATTCAGCTTACCAATTCTGTTGATGATGTATCTTGGTTTAACCTCTGATGGCAAATAAACACCACACAGCTGCTTACACACTACTCTGCCCTTCCCTTCCAAACCTCCTCCTGTGGGTTGGGAAGAAGAAAAAAGTGAGACCACAGAGGCTGAGATAAGTACAGAATAAAACAATACATCCAGAGAAGAAAATACTAACAATAGTAACAATTAAATGATATACAAAGGAAGTAATAGAAGTCAGAAAGACTCTAACTGTGCCCAAGACACCAACTTTCCCCCCTCCAGCCACACTGAAACTACACACCAAATCAATTTGAAAAAAGGCAGCCTCACCTTAGGCCAGCCCTCCCTTTTTATAGGGGCAGGGCTCAGTGTGGTATCAAATATCCCATTGGCTGGTTCAGTTGTTTATCCTGGCTGTGTCCCCTCCCAGCTGCAGCCATTCCCAACTGCTTGGGTCAGCAGCTGTTTGTAATAATTAACCCTAAACAAAATAAACTAGAAATGCTATCAATACAGGAAAAGCTCAGGATCTTATTCTGGGAAAAAAAAAAAAAAAAAAAAGACAAAAAAAAAGACTGGAACAAGGAGATGTGCAAAGTGCAAGGTAATGCATTTTGAGATTAATAACAAGAATTTCCTCCTTCACATGGGAAGTCATTAGTTGTAAATGTCAAAGAAAGAGTGAGATCTAGGTGTATTAGTCAATTATAAGATTACTATGAACCATCTCTGTGAAGCAGCCATGAAAATGTCAAAAGCAATCCTAGGATTTTTCAGCCTAGGTATTTCACAAAGAAATATGGAAGTATTAATGTCATTGGTGCAGTCACTCCTAATATATCATCTGGAATGCTGCATGTAATACAGGTCCATCATGTTAGAGGAAGATGTATTGAATGTCAGGTATATTTCCACTGAATGTTAAACCTGAGCTCACTGCTAGCAAGCCTACTTACCGCTGCTGTGAAGTCCCCAGTCAGGCACTGATATCAGCTGTGAGGTTGAATTAGTTATTCCCAGCCTCCTCCTTCTTCTTTCCCTTTATTGAGATGATCTGATTGGAGTGGTTGTTGTTGTTCAGAAAGCACTGCATATGCACGACCTGGAATGGGAGCAGAGAAGAACCTCACTGATGATCATTGGAGTTGAGAGCTTCTCTTGCAAGAGGAGCCTGAAAGATTCTGGACCAATTAACCTAGAAAACCTGGTGATGGAATGTATTAAATCATCCATTCAAAAGAATGAAATTAACATATTTAGGGCAGAAAATAGAATACACTTCAGTATCATCAGACTAGGGAGGAAAGCATGTTTTAAATCTGAAAGTGGTCTTCCTTACAGAATTAGACCTTTCTGTTTTCAAACCTCTCTTTCCACATATATTGCCTGCCTCCCATCCCACCACACAGACAGTCTCAGTGTACATATACCAGGCTGCCTTGTAATTTTGAATTTTATATGTTGACATTTATAAAACTTTCTGGTTTACAGTTGACTCAATGAAATATGGCAAGAGCTGCATTTTCCAACTGGAGTTAGCTATATCACACTGCATAACAGCTGGCATTAAAATGTCACCATTGTTTTTTTTTTATTTAGTGTCTTCTTCTAGCCTTAAGTCTACTCAAACACCCACATAAAGTAGGTAAATGTGACTGTAAAATATGAATCTTGTTTTAGGATTTATCTTTGTACATATTATTTCAAAGGAATAACAGCCTTGTCATGGAAGGAATTTACAGTGTGTAAGTATAACTTTATATTAAATTTAAAATATTTGACTTCTGGAAAAATACCCAGCAACCACAATATTTGCCACAGCTGGAGAGGTGGATGATATCTGGGATGTTAAGCTGCCCTTCACCACAACATAGGCTTGGCCCAAATAAAATAACTGAGACTTGTGCCAATGTATTTCAAGAAGAATTAAAGTCAAATTTCTTAGTATTTACTATGAGCTGCTAAATTTGAATCATTTGCAGTACCTTAAATGAAAGTTCCAAGGCTTCAGGTGATAGAATTGTGAACTGTGCTGCTTTAGTATATACGTGGCACTAATGAATCTCTCAAGACTTTGTTCTTCAGTTCATTTAAGGCATTAAAAAGCCTCAGATGGACTGTTTCGGAAGCACTTTTTTGTTGCCTCCAAAGTCCTGAGCAGGAATTTGAAAGAAACTTCAGGCTTTCCGACAGTACTGATGGTGGCCAACACACTAATTGATATTCACAGGTCCTTATGTCTCTACACCTGAAAGTGTAGAAGAAAAGGTCTTTTCCAACCTAAATGATTCTGTGATTCTTATTAATCTTCATCAACCACCTGGATGAAGGGATGGAATGTGCCCTCAGCAAGTTTACTGATGATATAAAACTGGGAGGAGTGACTGATACACTGGAAGGCTGTGCTACCATTCAGCAAGACCTGGGCAGGATGGAGAGCTGGGCAAAGGGAAACCTAATGAAATTCAATAAGGGTAAATGTAGAGTCCTACACCTGGGAAGGGATAACATCACACACCAGTACAGGTAAGGGGTTGACCTGCTGGAAAGTAGCTCCACAGAGAAGGACTTTGAAGTTCTGGTGGACAGTAAGTTACCCACGAAACAGCAATGTGCCCTTGTGCCAGGAGGGCCAGTGGTATCCTGGGGTGCATAAAGAAGAGTGTGTCAAGCAGGTCAAGGGAGGTTCTCCTCCACCTCTACTCTGCCCTAGTGAGACCACATCTGGAGCATTCTGTTCAGTTCTGAGCTCCCCAGTTCCAGAGAGACAAGGAACCACTAGAGAGAGTCCAACGCAGGGCTATGAGGATGATGAAGGGACTGGAACATCTCTCTTATGAGGAAAGGCTGAGAACCCTGGGGCTGTTTAGTCTGCAGAAAAGAGTAAGAGGGGACCTTATTAATGTTTACAAATATCTGAAGGCTAGGTGTCAAGAGGATGGGGCCAGGTTTTTTTCAGTGATGCTGTGTGATAGGAAGTTCCACCTCAACATGGGGAAAAAATTCTTTAATGTGTGGTTGACGGAGCACTGGAACAGACTGCCTGGTGAGGTTGTGTAGTCTCCTTCTCCAGAGACTTTCAAAAAACACCTGGATCTGTTCCTGTGTGTCGTGCCCTAGGTGATCCTGCTCTGGCAGGGGGGTTGGTCTCAATTATATCCAGAGGTCCCTTCCAACCCCTACCATTCAATAGTTCTATGATTCCATGTCAAAGCATTCAGCAACAGTATTTTCCATATTCCATTCCCAGTCATCATTTTGTAAATTCTACTCTGATTTCCTTCAGTAAACCATTCTGAGAAACTTCAAACCTCTTCCACTATTAACTTCCACTATTATTTTCCAACTGCTGAGATTAACTTTACTGCTGATATTAAAGTGACAAAGGTAATAAGATTTCTAATAGAAGAGTGAAGTTATTTAACTCTCTCCTTCATTTTTTGATTTTTTTTTTTTACTGTTCAAATTCAAGAAGGATTGAAGGCTGTAATAAACAATTTACACTATGTAATTACGTTTAGAATTTTCTATGGGAATATTAGATGAAAAGGGATAGGAATGATTTCAATAGTTTACCTTGTTCTATTGTAACAGAACAGAAGGTTATACAGAATCTTCACAAAGCTACTCCATTCAGGCTAATGTTTTTTGTACATAATCACTGCTTCAACTGATTAAACAATGACACTGGCAAAAAGTTCTCAACTGTTTGTGTTTCTAGACTTTTGTTTAAATTTATGTAGCATCTTTGTGCTATTAATTGATAGGTCCTGTCCAAGGTTAAATGATTTCTTTTTATGACAAAGACAGCTCTGTTTCAAAATACTTAGTGGGATTTTGGCTGAAAAAAATAAATGTGCATGGAGCAATAGCATTCTGATTCTGTTACCTAATCATACTGAATGTATGTTACCTATTTCTGTAAACTCTCATTTTGGTCAACTTTCATTCAGAAACCAAACTAATGAAGATTGAGAATAGCTCTTTTTTAAAAAAAAATTGCATTCACACTAACATGTTTTAATGTATCAAAGGCTTGGAAAGGAAAGCATTAAGACAATGACATCACAACATAGAGTACCTGCATCAAAGACTGGGATTTTAACAAGGCAAAATGAGGATAAAAAAATAGAATAAAACCAAACTTCCAAATAACTGATTAAAAAATAGCTTCTATTTCACAGCTTATTTTAGTTACATTTTGATTGTCTTTGTCAAAATTACTGTTATATTATCAGATGTGCAAAACAAGGACACTTTCTTTTTGAAGTGTACTCTTAAACAGTTAATTTTGCTTGGGCTCAGATAAGCTTCAGCTAACCACTTTGGAAGATTTCTATTAAATGTCAGGCATAATTACATAAAACTTGTAAAAATTTATAATCATCATACTTTTGGATGCTTTCAAGATTCTGGAGAACCTCTCAAGCAATACTAGTTTGCTACTCAGCTTTCCTGTTAAGCAGCCAGCTGCCTTGAAATTCAATTAAAAAACTGTTTTTCATTCATTTTCCAAGTAATCAATTTAAACTTGAACAAAAATATTGAATTGAATATGAAGAAATGTGGCTGATGCATTTCATAATAAAATACGGTAATTTGGCATGGCCTGTAATTGAGGTTGGTTTTCTTAAACAGCATACTGCAGAATTTTTATTTGAGAACCGATTATTTGGTTTTACTTTCCTTCTGAAGGATTAGGAAAACCACTGTACCTGATCGTTAAGAAAAAAAATTATTTTCAGAAAAATGACCAACACTCTGAGCAATGTCATCATAGTGGTGTCTCTCAATGTCTGTTTTACAAGCCCATTATCTCAAATTTCTCATCTGTCCAAAATGATCAATGACTAGTTCCTCTGATCTCAGCTGACATGTAGTTAATAAGCTGTGTGTATGAATCCCACTTACATGGCTGAACACAAGGTGATCAAGCTGCATTTTAATAGAAATGCAAGGCACAGTGATAGAAAAAAAAGCTGCACAAGGGTTTAAGTATTGCTCTAGAAGGCAAAAAATACTATTTTGTCTCAAAACATCCCATCAGCTTCCAGTAGAGTAGTAATGCACTAAAGAGTTAATATGCTATTTGGAGAATGGGTATAAGTCCTAATGAAACTAAGAATAAGAAAGAAGTCCTAACAGAACATCTAAATTTATGATGCTTACAACAAAGTAAATCACAAGTGCTCTAGACATAATAAAAACTACAGAGAGAATGTCTTTTGCATAGTACACAGGGTAAATAGTGTCCTAGCTTTTGAGAGGAGAAGCAATAGACAAGCGTCCTTTTCTTTATTTCTGTGTAACTGTCTCTATAGTATTTTCCATATTTAAATGTATTTATTTTAGAAATAAACTGTACTTTTGCACTTTTTACATTTTGCTAAACTCACCATAGCCTTTAAAGTGACAAAAAATTGACACTTTATGTATGAGAGAATGTACTTACACTAGGCAATGCCCTTGGGAGTATTCTGTCTTCACATTTCATCCTTCTTCATTTGATTTCTTGGTGGTCTGGTATATACTTTGTAAGTGCCTTGCCTTTATCATCAGTCAGAAAGTATGCGAATGTATGCTAATCTCAATACGTAGATTTTCACACTACCTCACATAGTATGAAAAAATATTTTAAAAGTCAGATCTTGAAGGCAAAACAGTGTAACAGCTAATGCCTCCAATTTTCAAGTAGTGACAGTGGTAAACAAAGCTTTCACTTACATGGAGAAGTCTTTTAACTCAAGCTTGTCACAGTTTAGCTCTATTCACAAAAAGCCTTGGATTTCATTAATTAGCTACACAAGAGAGTAGATCTCACTAAGATGTGTTTTGCTTTTTTTTTTTTTTTTTTTTTTTTTTTTAAATTGGAACAGTCTCGATAGCTACACAACAAACATCTTCAGAGTCAAGATTACACCCAGCTTGAGAGATTACCGGTTTCTGTCTCTACAGCACAGAGCCCTATCCTAACTGCAGGCCAGGGCTTGCTTCAGGTATTCAGTACTCAAAGCCACTGTGTGATGGGTGCTGCACCACAGCCTGCTGAAGGCCCAAAAAGAGGGCAAAAAAACAGAGCTGAAAGCAAGCTCAGAAACAGGTCAGGCATCCCACACCCTCATTTCAGTAATCTGATTGGGTTTTCTGCTGCTGCCACCCAAACCCATCATCAAGTATGTGTCAAAATGTTTTGCTGTGTTTTCACTTACCTTGGGCTATTTGCAATACTATTTAATCCATCCCCCCGTTTGTTTGCCTTTATCAAGCTGCTGTGCAGTGATGCATGCAGCAGGAGTGTTCCTTGTGTGCTAAGCACTTCACGTTGAATTCCAGGGGTTTGTCAACTTCCAAACCCTTAAAATACCAGGTCAGAATCAGTTCCTGCTGTTTCACCAGAATGCATTCCTTGACTTCAAGAATACAATCAAGTACAGAAATGGATCTTCTGTTTATCTGATATATAACACAAAACAGTGCAAATGAAAACCACAGTAAAAATGTGGAGTTAAGGTGGTCTGAGCTAGTTTAGATAACCTCACATATTGCACTATGCTTTTGCTGTCCAAAGGACTGATTCTCCCCACTACTGCTCTTCTACTTTTTAGCTCGCAGATATAGGATGCAGCTATTACATGAATTGGTCTTAAAATTATAGTAATCTGTTGCCCTAGACTGATTAAGTGACACAACGTGTGAGCCGCTGTTACACAAAGAAACACAGCATTCCAGATAGCCATGCTTTTTTCCAGGAGGAAGCTTAGCTTTAGAAAATGGTTTACTCTAAGAAAAGACTTGTGTGGAAAAGAATCTTGAATGCCCTGCTAGCTTTAGCAGAGAAAGAAGGATATCTGAACACCTCCCTGTGTACTTTTGTTTTGTGCCATAGGGTATACCAGGCAATTTACTTCTCATACTTTATCAGCTTATTTAGAGAGGTATAATATATCAGCAAGCAAATGCAGTATCTTCCAAAGCCTGATGTTGTGCAATGATAGGCAACTTGCAATCACAGTATGACAGTTTCTTGTACGATATTATTCTACTTAACTATGAACATACTCCCTGATGTCAGCTACAATGTACAGGGAACATCACTTCTCTTTGAACATCTGCTGACAACTAAAATATTGAATGGAAACACAAAGCACTTACTGTTGAGGGTTGGAGTTAGTCAAACAAATCAAATGCAAATTGAATATTTCTTATAATTATCCCTCCTTTCAATATTCAAATGGGAAGGGGGTACAGGAGGGATTAATTTAGATAATGCTTTCTCTTCTTTTTTTAAACAAAATATTCTTCCTGAAGTGGTCTCTCAAGTCATTTAAGTGTTCTTGAAATAGAGATGTCAAATATTTCTGACAATTTCATTTCCCATAAATATTTTACCCTCTCCCTGAACCTTTGACTTTCCACCTGATTATGGAAAAGATGAGGTTGTTTCATCTTGGGTTAGAGGCAGTTCAGCAGCAGTGGGAGAGGAATAAAGCTTTCTGCAAATCATAATGCCTAAAACTGACTCCTGATCCATTCAGGAGTATCCAGAAGAAAAAAGGACTAGACGGTGCATTCTCCTCTCAACATAACAAGATGGTTCTCTGCCATGACTTGACTTCGGACATTTTGCTTATCAAAAGAGCCATTCATACCTGGTGTGCTATTTCAACACTATTTCAGATGTAGAGAGATTAGATAGGAATGGTGAGCAGAAGACAAAGAGAAAAAAACTAAGACTCTTTACTTGAAAAACCTAGAACTGAAAGATCTTAGAGAATGCAGATAACAAGTTACAAACTATAAACATAGAAATTCTTCTGCTTTATTGACAATACAGTGTTAGTGGAAGATTGCATTTTGTCAAAATGGGCTAATTCTAAAAAAAACAAACCAGCAATGAGAAAAACTTAACATACCTCATTTTATATAAGTATTATAAAGCGTCATTTTTGTAAGATTCAAATAATTAATTGTACTTGTAGCAATCTGATGTTTAACTGTAGTTTAAATTTAATATAATATTTTAGCTTATTGGAAAAGTTGTGATGAAAGGATTTTATTGGAACAAAATGTGACACTGGTTCAAATATACGAACATCAACATTTCACTATCAGTGTTTTCAAATCATGCATGCAGACTTCCTTTTAATTGATGCAACTTAGAAGACTGAACACTGCTATTTGCAGATTTAGGAAGTTAAAGTAGCAATTACCTTGAATCTTGTTTAGCAATATCAGCTTCAACACAGAAAAAGAACCCAAATCTCCACAAAATGTTTTATTTGATACTCTTGAAATTTATCTGACTGATCCAGGTTTCTAGTGTATGTGAGGGTGTAATTCAGCTTTTTATGAAATGGCATAGGATTTAAATTTACTTACAAAGCATGAGAACCATCAATACTGCAAAATCATAAAGTTTGTAACTAGAGGTGTACATTACCTCAATTAAAAAAAAAAAGGCTGTAAAATATTTGGCATTACAGATCTCTGCAGTTGACAATTTCAGACTATGTTCTTCTTTTCTATCTGTTTCAACATGACTGTTAATTGTATGACATAAAAAATTACTATTTTTAATACTTCTATGCATTAAAATATGTAAGAAATAATAATAAGGGGTTTTTTTTCGAATTTGAGCTGAAGGTTATCTTACAATTTCAGGATTGCTAGGTTATAGACAATCAAGGGGACAGTATTCAAGTATGAGTATATTTAAATACAACCAATGACCTGTAACGTCCATGAACCTTCGAGTGTAGCCATGTTTCTTAAACCTTTTGTGCCATTTAATCTGCCTGAGCTTTTCAGCAAAGATTTCCACTGACAGACTGGCAACAAAGGAAACAATGGCCTTTCCCTAAATAAAAATAAAAAAAAAAAAAGATGCAGCTTTGGGCAGTCTGCCTTTACAAGCGCCAACAACATTTCTTTCAAAGGCACCTGCTGTTACACATCAACCCTAGCCTGCAAAGGACAGCAACAATGACAGCATCCTTTTTTCCACTGTGTGAAACCAGACTCATGAATTGTATACTGATGGCTTTAATTTGTAGATGCAAATAAGACTGGGTTTCCTTAACCTTCAAGATAATGAATCATAAACATTACCAAAGAGGGTAAGGGTAAACAAACCATTTCAATAGAAACTAACTCACAAAACATTTGTTTTAAAAACATTCACTGCTTTTCCAGTGTATATAACTGAGTTTAAAGTTGCAGGTTAGACTCCCACATACAGAAAGCACAGATTAGCAGCCATTAGCATCTTTGCTGCTTTAGTGTTTTTCCAGGACCACTGAGTTTGTTTTTACTTAGGGATGAACCTAATGTGACTCAAAGAGGAGAAAAGTGTCTTCACAATGCCTGCATTTTAACAATGCCAATCCCCATGACAGCAATGTCTGAAAAGACACTCTTGGTGAGAACATAAGGATTCATCACCACTATGCTGGCAGAGTTAGAATTATTACTGGAGCTGTCAGAGAAACTTTTAAGATATTCTTTCTTTAAAAAGCCTGTCATAATGGAGTCCTTCCTCCTTCTTTTACTTTTTTTTTTTCTCTTTATTACAAAAGCCTTTTTTGCACTAGAATGGTCTTAATATATTTTGAAATCATAAACGAGTAGAGCTTTTAATTTTTTATTGGAACTGAAATTCTCATCAACTTTGTCGTGTTAAAAATGACCAGACACCTGTATCCCAGACTGATGTATATATATCCTGATAATCATGATCTACCTTATAAGGTTACTGAGGTGCAAAGGCTTAACAAAAACTAGTTAAAAATGTAGAGTAACTGAGACCAAAAGAGTAAAATATTCCAAAACCAACAGCCTGACATTTAAAGGTCTGACTTTTCTGGTTTCCTAGTGTCAGCCTTTAGCACCTGCATCCTGAGAATAAAGTGAAGGACACTGAGAAGTTGTTTGGAAGATGATGATGTCTGAGACTGCAGCAAGATCCAGATATCGGGAGACTGTAGTTCAGATGCCTGATTTTCTAGATATAAGTTTTTCTCTTATTCGTTTGTTGATTCCAAGATATATAGATATATATATATATATATATGTATTAGACTGTTCTTCAATGCAAACTTTTCTGATTTCTCATGGGAGATATTATTTATGTTCCTTATTCAACTGGAACCTGATTGGTGCAAATTATTTTTCCCTCATTCACGCTCACATCACTTACAGAAAAAGCATATGCAACATTCTCTTCAGAGTTCAAAGATTTTTGCCCTTTGTGTTTGTGAAAGACAGGGAAGCTGTCTCCTAAAACAAGAACGTCTTTCAGTGCAGACTGTATAAGACGCTTTACTTGCAATGAGACAACTGCAGTGAAAGAGAAAATAAAGAAAACCTGTCATCATGTATACCCAAGCAAAATGTTAGGCAACACTTTTCTTGGAGCCAAACAAATTACTGTCTTGATTACTGCACTAAGGAGTTTCTTCAAGGCTCACAATACTTTTTCACACTTAAGATGGCAGAGAGGCAGCGTAGAGAAGGGAGAAGAAAAAAAGCTGTGATTAGACTTTTTTCTAATAGTGATGCTAAGCATCATGGCTGAGATAACCATTATCTAGACCACACGGATTTCTAGACTGGAATGAAACAGTGGTTCGTCTCCTTCAGTATAGTATTTCTGGTAGTACACAACCCTGTAAAGCATAAGCTCCACATAATGCTTTTAAGTGTGGTATTCCATGGGCAGTAATTTCATCTTGATCCCAGCTCCCAATTTATATATTATCTGAAGCAGTAAAATTTGTTGCTATGAATTAGGTAGGGCAGCCACAGGTGCTAATTGGCCTTTATGTTCTTAATTTAGATGTGTTTTGTGTTCATTTGCACTCTTATAGTACGCAAAGAGATGTTGATAGATTCACTGCTCACTTATTATTTGTGTTTTCAAATATAGTAATCTATCCTGAGATTTTTAGAAGATTCTAATCTTTCATTATATCCAACTAAAATCCTGTACCCTTCAAAGTTATTTGTTTAGCCTTTATGAGCTGTCTAGTTCCTTTTTAGCAATAGGAACGATAATAATAGTAAAATAATATATGTATACATGTGTACAAATGTCCTTTTTAAAATGGCTGATATATTCTTTCCACCTATGTCATCAGAAGACAAAAAGCTGACTACCTGCACATTTGTCTTCTCTGTCACTAGTAAATATTAGCACTGTTCCCCAAAAATCAGTGGATTTTTTGCTTGTGTTTTCTTTCACTTTCTAGTTAGCATGTCTGTATTTTCTAAAGAAAAGCACACAAATTATAGGTTTTGGTTGTACAACTACAAACTGTAAGGAAAACTAGTTCACAGGCTGATGTTTCAGTATGATTAGAAATAAACACAGAGATAAACATGCTGAACTACAGGGCTATTTTTCTTTTTCTTTTTTTTTTTTTTTTTTTTATGTGTGTGTGTGTGTTCTAGATCTAGTGCTTCAATATGTACATCTTTATTCGTACGAGCAATCATCTCCATAAAAATATTTCATTGACCTGATAATTTTAAAAGCACTCTGGGACTTAAAGAGATTCTTTTTGGTTTCTTTGATGAAAAAGAAGTAGTAATTACAAGATAGCAACTATTCAGAGAAGTGTAAGTCATATCATTTAACTTAATGTAAATACAAATGTACTGGTTCAAAATAACACATCAGCAATATTGAAATGCATCTGTCAATTTTGATGTTTGAAATTCAGACTGTGTGCCTGTATATAAAATAAAGCCAATAAGAGTTATTGCTTACCTTGTATGTCATCTTCATAGCTTTGAGCATAACATAGATTTTGCTAATATATCTCTTTATTTTCAAAAGATGAAAGTATGAATTTTGCTTATATTTCATTGTTCTTTGCAAAGAAGAAATTATAATTTTATTCCTTTTATTTATGAATTAATAATTTGATAGGAAGATAATTCTTGTAGTGTATTTTTTTTTTCACAGATCAACAGAAGGCATTTCTATTAATGGAAGGAAAAATTATATATAAACCATAGTCAATGTTTAGAATGCTCTGGTGTTGTGAAAGGCTGAAATATAAATCTTCAAAGTACTCAAGGGATGAGTTTCAGTAATGGATCATTTTGCTATATCAAAGAACAATTAACTTATTCATTAAAAATTTAGAAACATGTCTAGTTGTATTCATGAACATATCTAACACTTATTAATTAAATTTCTCACAAGAAAAAAGCTATTCAAGTATGAGCTTAAGAGCAGGTGTTTTCATAACCAGAAATATTATCTTTGCTAGTGAAAATTATTTTTCAAAAGAATGACATGTAAATAACTAGCATATTCAGGGTTAAGTCTTTCTAAAAATATGAAAAGTTTAACAAGAATAAAAGTTCTGCACAATTTATTTTGACTTGTATGTCATGACTGTTCCCTAGACCAGAACATTCATTTTTTTAGTGTGTTCAAGTTGGAATCTGAACTTCATGAGCCAAGTTCATCAGAGTAAGTCAAAAACATCAGTTTTCCTTGATAATGTAGTTTTACAGTTCATCATTAGAACAAGATGGTACTTGGTCCAGAATGGCAAATAATGGAAAAATAAGCTGTTACATTCTGGAAATTTGTTAGAGTTTCCATTCGGTCCCTAAATCTTTTACTGTCACTTCAACTTCAGTAAGATCTTCTCTGCAAATATTCCCTATCCCAATGCTGCCCAACTTTTGTATATATGTTCTTCCCAGGTTTTTAGTCAAATTCGATTTATAAGCCTGATACTTCATTGAGACTGACTCCATTGTTTAATCTGCTATGGCTTTCATGTCAAACATTATGCTAGTGTAAAATTAGTTTTTTAATGTATGTATTTTTTTTACACTATAAGCAAATTTAACTAAGCATTCTATTAAAGAAAAGGAAAGTTGTTCTAGTAATATATACTTCTGGAGATACAATGCAACATATCAGTACCATTTCTTCCCACTGTTTTTTCCTTTGCCTTGGCTGTGCCACTGCAGCTTCTGGGTATCTACACAATAAACATGACTACTGAGTTGATCTTCGTTAAAAAAAACCTCAGGGTTTTTTCCTTCATTGGTCCAGTCTGTTGCCTACCCAAAAAGGGGTAACATTCACACAGCAGAAGAGACAGGAATTCCTTAACCTACCCTGCTTATACTTTAACCTGCCTTGTCAGTGAGAGACATTTCTGTCTGTCATGTCTGAAGGACACATGCAGTGTTCTGTCTGTCATCATTTTACTTTAAAGAACTTGATAATATGTATTGAGATATACAGTTTAGGATTCAATGGTCAAAAGGTGCTGTAAATAGGCCACAATCTGTCTTGACCTGTGTTTGTGGGTTGATTGCAGTTGTATTAGGAAAGGTACAAGCTACAGCAGAATTTGCTCTCGTGACACAGAGCAAGGCCCCGCAGATTCTGGCCTGTTCCCCTTTCATGTGATAGCTCTTCACCCCTTCACTATTGCTTTTGTCTACGGGCTATAAACATTTATTCATTTGTTCTATGGCTTAGGGAGAAATTGATAACAACATAGCATGAATTTTATCCTGGCCAAAACAAAGAATCTTGCCAGGAAGAATAGATGTGGAAAAAAAAAGCCCAAACAAAAAACCAACAAACCCCAAAACACAAAAAAACAAAACAAACCAAAAAACACACAAAATATTGAACCACACAAACAAAACCCAAACAGAACAAGTAGAGGAAACGAGAAACAAACAATTCAAAATAACTGAAATATGTTTGGGAAGGCCTTCAAAACATAATAAACTAATGACATTGTTGTCATGCTCTGCCCATCTAATTTGACTGAAATAGCACTTACAATCAGGATGCTTAAACAGATTCAAATCCTTTCTTTTACTAGCTGTATTCTATATGTAAAAATATTTGGCTAACCTTAGAGGATGAAATGGAAGTCGAAATATGATTAATGACAATAATCATAGAGCCTAACATATCTCCTAGCATTTAATATTCACAGTATGACTTTCAACCCAAATTTGTAGTACTTAAGAATGATTCAACAGGTTTTTTTGCATTTACTTGATGAGAACTGAGGAAAAAAATAATTAGGGGACCTCACCTGGAGTACTGCATCCAGTTCTGAAGCTCCTATTACAAAAAAGATATGGATGTGCTGGAACATGTCCAGAGAAGGACCACAAGGATGATCAGAGGGCTGGAGCACCTCTCCTGTGAGGACAGACTGAGAGAGTTGGGGTTGTTCAGTCTGGAAAAGAG
>WUAM01000269.1:9394906-9406329 GCA_024336885.1 Actenoides hombroni | reverse complement strand
GTGGTGGAAGCCCCATCCTTGGAAGTTTTTCAGACCAGGCTGGATGGGGCTCTGAGCAACCTGCTCTAGTGGGAGGTGTCCCTGCCCATGGCAGGGGCGTTGGAACTAGATGATCTTTAAGGTCCCTTCCAACCCTGAAAATTCTATGAATTCAGTCCCTTACATTAAAATATGTTCCGGTTTCATTACGGAACATACTTTCAGCACTTCCAAGTGTTACAGCAAAACTTCATAACAGGCAAGACTTTCAGTCTGTATCTGACCTGGCAGAAGTACCTCATTTATAAAACCCAATAAAGCAATGTTGGTTGCGTGTCAGGATATCTTAGGATACTCTACTATATTTTATCTCTGGCATTTCAAGTTTTTCATTTGATGGAAATGACATTGTGTGTATTATCTTTGTCACTTAATAACTTTTTATCAACAATTACAGAACACCACAGAAACACTTGACCCGGTCCCCTGTCACAAAACCACTCCTTTCTTCCCTGCAAAGATTCTGCAGTGGTCAGGAGTCGAAGACGTCATTGCTGAGAAGCCTTTACTTGTGTGTAATGAGGCTTTTATATATAATGTGTGAAGGGAAGTATTTCTGGCCTATTTCTGTAACTATGCTGAACCAATTCAGAATGAGAAAACTTCTTCCCTTTTTCCTTTTTCCTTTTTCCTTTTTCCTTTTTCCTTCCCTTCCCTTTTATACATACCTTGGACATGATGTTTAAAATTTAGGAAACAGCAGTGTTCAAGAAAATCTGTGAGTCTAAACTTTCTAAGAACTTTTTGACATTTTTTCTTTTGGCCATAGACGTACCAACTTGAGTAACTACTGCTATGTAGTCCTTTGCTCTCCACTGTTCTGCTGCTACATGCTGCCTTCTCAGAACCTGAAAACATGTTTATTAACCCATTTCAGCAAAAATTAGTTGAGCTAGTTTGCCATGTTTAAACTGTAGGTCTTTCCATCTGAAGCAAGTTAACAAGAACACCTCAACTGAAAGATCTGAATGAACTGGAGCAAGGAGCAGGGTGAGGTTGTCTGGTTGGATTCAGAGATCAGTCCAGAAGACACAGGTAAAAACCAACACTCTGACAAAGTCCCTTAGCCAAAATATATTCTTTCTTTTGACTGGTTCTCCTCCACTCAAAGAAAACCAAGGAAAGAGGAGAATTGGGGTAATGGCAGAGAGTGGTTCTATTCATGCATATATGTATAAGCCAATAACATGTTAAAGAACAGATTTAAAGGCAATTTGGAACTCTCCCTTGCAATATTGAAAATGGAAAACTATAAAGATCCTTAAGAAGTGCCTGTTTAATTATGATCAGTTATTTATTTAAGGTCCACAGAGTGCAACAGTTCTTTTTAGCTTAACCAATTAGAAGGCATCACTTTTATGGAAGAAAAAAGGCTTAAAACCACAAAAAGTACTACACTAGAATGCCAGGAGACATGATCAGATAAATATACCTCCCTAGAGAGAACACTATCGATTTTTATAGTGTTTGTTCTACAGGGATTTTTTTATTGAGTCCTGGCAGCCTTTCAAAATCTGCATTTAAACAAAATTTTTTAAGTGATGATCCTGATCCATTTTCTCAATGTCAGGAAATAAAAGTGTATTCTTAATGAAAAAGGCTCTCTAGATATAAAATATTTAAAAGCTTCATGCTAGAATAGGGTGGGGGAGCAGAAGACATTTTTATTTTTTTTTATTTTTTTAATATCAGCACCAACAAGCTTTTCAGACAAGAGAAGACTTAAAATCAGCACTCCATCACCATCCATCAGGCCTACATCTTTTATTGAGGATGATGTTTGAAAATTATTTATGACTCAAGGTACAAGGACTGTTTCAAGCTTCCAGTTTCTAACTCATATGATGAGAATGTCAACACAAAGGCATCTGTTCATTGATTTCCCCTGCTCCTTCTTGCTTCCCCCTCCTTCCCCAGGACCTATTTACTTGTCAGAGGGTCTTGCTGTATGTCATGTACTAAACAAGCAATGATGCCAGGTTGTTATAACTGTAGAACCTTATTGTTAAAAAATAATTATTTCTCTCCTTTCCAAATGTTTACACATTGCAAAGACTTTTCTAAATTTTCCAGTGTTGAGTTTTATGTTAAGGAAAGGAAAACAAAATGAAATTTTCCTGACTCTCATGCCTCCTTTCTGCATATACTCTGTAAATGTTTGGTGAGAAAGCTACAACAGGGAGATTTCCCTTTTGTTTGTGTATCAATTTGGCAAGAGTTTTGAAGCTCAGAATCACATCACATTTGTTCAAATGTTTCAAACAGCTACAGTTACGGCTCAAGACCACAGTATAGCAATTCTAAACCCTTGAATTAAATTTAAATACACCAAGAACATTTGCATGTTGGTGGAGATAACACCTGGGTCCAGCTGCCATCATAGGAGGGACAAGGAGTCTGTCATAGGAGCTGTCCTTCCATCCTTCCTTCCTTCCTGGGAACTTCAGGTACCTGATCAGGCTGCAGTCAGGAACCGAAGGAAAAAGAGGACAAACCTGAAGTACATCATTGAATTACGTCTTCAAAACCAGATCAGTGAAGGGGTTGCAAGCTACATTAGGAAGTGGGTGGGAAGAAAATAAACAAACAAAAAAGTCTTCTCATGCTTCTAAATTCCCCATAAGTCCCCAAATTCTCACCCCTTCCTCACAGCCTCTGCTTATGCCTCATTCTTCATTTTTCTCAACTATTCACCCCCTTTCAATACTAGACTGAAAATATCCATCCTTTCCCTTAACACTATATAACACTGCTGCTAAGCAGACTTTAAACATACTGTTGAATGCATCGAGATGACTATTTATGGATCTGCCACAGAGAGATGATTTGAAATCCTGTGTTTAAGGTAGAAACAATTCTGCTGCCGCCACTGCCTATCCTCAGTTCAAGAGGGATCATATTAACATTTTCCTCTTTTCCTGCCCTAACGCTCCCTTAACTAGTTTATATTTTATCTCACTAATCTTAAAGTGCTGTATAAACATCTCTGTGTATGTGTAAAAGGAAGCATGAATTATGCCGTGCTGAAAAAGCAGGAAAACAGCCATAACAGCCATTTTTCATCAAAATCAAAACTGCTTCTATGTGAAACACTTCCTACTATTAAGGAATTGAATGCCTTGAGAGGCTTTTTTCCATTAGGAATCTGTACAGGTGGACAGACAGTTGTACTCTTTGAAATGAATTCTACTGAAATTGGGAAATGGGGAAGTGACACAACATGGAGGAGAGAAGAAAAGGAATTCCCACAAGATAGCAGTGTCATGTTTCCAATTGCTGTATCATATCTACCTTGCAACGACACTTGCCCCTTGAAAAAACTCTCCCAGGCATTTAAACACATCCATTCTACTGAAAAAAGCTTCAGTCTGAAATACACTTTGACATTCAATCCAAGTACATTAAAAGTTGATCCCTACTGTAAAAATGTTCTAAACAACAACGGCAGCTACTATAAAATGAAAACTAAAGATTTTACCTTCCTTTGAGGTATTTATATTTAAAAACAGGTTGAGATATAGTTCTTATTACATTATTACCTAATGTGATATCAGAAATCTCACTAGTGACTAGGCTGTCATTGTATGCATAAAATTTAATTCATTTGTAGGTTTTTTCAAGATTAGCATCTCTACTATGTCCAAATATAGATCTACACTGTTTTAACTGTAGAAATTTAGAAAGCAATGTCAGTTGGAAATAGTGGTGGGTAGCAAATGTTATGCATAGACAAGACCCTGGGCTTGATTAACTTATTTTTTCCTAGATTAGGGACTCTAGAGTTTTCCTGAACTTAAAAAAAGGATACATTAACAGATATTCATGCACAGTTTGACAATAGAGCTAAAATTCTTATTTTACCATAGTAAAATACTGTCAAATTATACACATCTTTCCCCAGGAGACTTAGAGTTGTAAAGAAATGTTGAAGAAGGGAATTATTCACAGCATATTTTAGAGAACACATTCTTAAGCTTGATGGCAAGCTATGGTCATGTTATTTTCCTTGAATGCCTTCCTGGAGTACAGCACAGTAGGAGATAGGGCCTAAGCTGTTCAATGTCGCTTTGGCAAACAGTGCTGACAAGGTGATCTTCCTCAGTAGACAGTGATTTTTATGCTATGTAATCTAATAGCAACAGAAGGCACAGTAACAGCAGGTTTTCTTTCTGGCATGAGGCAATGCAAGACAGTTTGTACTGGAGATATCTGAAGTAGTCCATTAGGTCATTAAAAAGAAATAGTAAAAACATATGCAAAAAAACCCCCAGACAACAAATAATGAAATAGTCTTTAAACTGGATGGTGAGGATAGAAGCAACAGATAACATTGTGGACTAGTATTGTTAGAGCGATTCTGAAGAGCATGGGCATGACATCATTGTAAATGCTTGTGTGAATATAATAAATAGATGGTTCACTGTTGCAAGCAGTTCAAACGTTATAGTCTACATCAATAATAGTGCTTTCTGAGGAAGAGCTTTGAAAACATATGTGCTAATCAGTAAGCTTAAATTAAATCTGGAGTTAAGGATCTATATTTTAAAATAATTCAGGAATTCATTGAGTTATTCCCTGAGTTACCATTTGAAAAAATATTGTGCATATAAAAACACTCATATCAAGAAAGTAAGCCTGATAGAATCAAAAATGTGAGTAGTGCAGGATATAGAAGTAGCAGCAATGTAGTATGAAAATTACAAGATGAAGCATTACCAAAGGATACTAAACCTGACTTGGATTTTACTTAGCACAGATTTTTTTCCTTGTTAACAGGACCTCTGATGAGTGCACTTACTGTGTTATTTCACTAGTACTTTGGACTACACATCCAGGGCAGGAGGTTTTGCCAGACTTACGCAGCAGTACATCATTGGGGTTGCCTAATTAGTTAAATCACAGGGATGCACTACCTCAAGGATTAAAGTGTCTGTGTGTCTTTGTAAAACACTAAAGCTAAGAAGCATTCCTTTTATTCTAAGTAAAGTTAATAAAGTTTCAAAAGGCTTTTTTAGTCGCCCAGCTGGAAGTTCCTCCTTGAGATGAAACATTGGAAGCAGCTGACTCTAGATAAGCTCCAAAACTTAAAGGCAGTTAGGTTCCACTCATGAGAGAGAAAAATGGGGGGTTCTGGAGGCACTGCAGCATCCCTGTTTATGCCTCTTCTTTGAAGGTTAAGACATGTTAAGGGAATATTTTTTATGACTTTGCTGTCTGTATTCTTTTGGCTAACAAGAACTTTGTAAGAGATGAAGAATTCAAGGAGAATTTTTTTAGTTAGTACTACTTGTTGCTTAACTTGATTTGTCTGCCTGTGTGGCAATGACATTCTTAAAACTATTTAGTACTTATATAGCATTATAGAACAAATAGAAATAAGACTAAAAGCTCAAGTTTTGGCTCACATTTTAATGAAAAAAAGTCTATGCTGGGAAATCACCTACTTCACAATAGACAGAAGTTGGATCTTATGGGGGAAAATGATATAAAAACATATGTCATCAGAAGACTGAAAGCAAACACAGAAAAAATATTATTTCAGGTTCTTCAGAAATCTTTCTTAATTTTATACTTTGAGTGATAATAGCCTAAACTGCCATAGAGTAACTGTCCTCTGAATAAGGTAAGTCTCCTATTAACCTTACATTTATTTTCAGGTCACCTAATCTGAAAGCACTGGAGTGATACCATAGATAAAAGGCTAAAAATGTTACATTTGCACATCTAACTTTATGTAAATTATTCTGTTGTCAGCTATCAATAGTCCAAAAGGTAAAAATCATTTTGTAGGACACCATTTGATTGTTGATGGGCCGACAAAAGTTACAAACGTGTTCTCTTCCTTCTGGCAGCAATAAACTGACAGGAAAATGTCTAGGAAGTACACTTTGATACTTGACTTAAAGACTCACCAAAACAGTGCTTAGTAGGAAATGAATATGCTTTTTAATCTGTTAAGTCTTAAAGAAGCATAATTGAAATCTTCTATCTGGAATACAAACAGACCATGTTTTACCTCAGTAAGCAGATATGATTACTGCTGCTCTGTTGAAGCCCTGTTGCTTAACTGTCTTCAACTTTCAAATCAAATTATACATCCTCTCCCTCCACTGCACTGAAAGATGATAAAATAAACAAAGCAGTCACAAAACACACTCTCATTTTTCCCCCATTGGTCTGGCAGTATCCAAAGTAGGATGAGGTTGAAAAAGAGAGTGAATAAATCTCCTCTGGACCCTCTGTATTAGATAAAGAAAGCTAAGAGAGAAAAGTGATCACTTTACAGCAGAGATTAACTTCTCACAGGAAGTTTGATAAATTGACATCATTCCAGGCAATTTGAGGTAATACAATCTTCATGTCTGAACAGTGTAATTACTAGATATGTTTCCAGCATTCAGAAACACTCTGTATCAATCACCGTGAACAGTTTTAGCAACCATTTCTTTCAGGAAAAAAGAAAGGAAGAATGAAAAAAATGTGAGCAAAAGACAGGGAAAAATGCTATGTAGTAATTTAGGGGTTTTTAAATGCTAAACAAAAAATAAAGCTGGAAGAAACATATGCCACTTCAGTCTGAGGCAATAAAGACCTGATGCAAGTGAGATGGTCTCAGCAGGGAGACAGCCTAACTGGTACCAGGTAGATGGCCATGCTCTTGCATAATCTAACCTCATTTACTCAGTAAATGTGCAGCACTTTTGATGCTGTCAGTGTGATCCTAGACTACGTCTTCTATCAATCTCTTTAACTCCCAGGCTTGACACTTGGGCATTTTGCCCAGTGACATGTGGTGTAACAATAGTGTCCCATTTTTGAGGAAGGCGGGATAGTATGAAAAGAGCAGAACAACGTAGGAGAACTAGCTGAAATAAATATGTTGTATGTGCACAACACACTCTGAATGGGAGAAGGTAATTTCAGACACCTACTCCAAAGAAAGAGGTAAGGCTGCCTGTTGGGCGGAACTGTAATAAATGGAAAAATTTAGCTGCTGGGAACTTCTTTCCCTCACTCATACAGGAAATATTTGCCCCAATGACATGCTAGATTAACTCCCAGCAGCATGTTTTCAGATAACTTTTCTTTATTCAGTTCCATATTGGGGGCATGAGGTTAATTTTTCAAGCTACATGTAAGGTGGCAATTAGTCATTTTTAATTTATAATAGCATTTATCAAAGTGGCAAGAACCGGCATTAAAACATGTACTAATTGACTTTCTTTTATTTATAATGTCAGATAAGAGGCAAGCAAAAAAAAAAAATAAATTACTAGTTCACATGGTATATGCAGAATGTATTTGTAGGAAGATGAATCATTGTAATTGCTCTGAATATTACACTGGTTAGCCATGAATACATTCTGGACAGCATTTCAAAAACGTCTGGACTGAACTCCAGCTTTTTAAATTTCTTAACAAATGGAACATTTTTAAGGTTCCTGTTTCTTCACAGTGCTCCACTTTCTTCAGCCTGCTACTTTGCAGAACGTGTGCTGAGGCTGGGGTGTGGCTGGACCATATCTATAACTTAAAAAAGAATTTGCATTTCAAAATGAAAAACTTTTGAAGTTACACCGTGTGAGAACCACTGCTTGTTACATTGACAACTGTTTTTCCCCTATATTGCTCTAAAAAGTAAGTTATTTAGCTCAGAAACAAACCAGGAATCCATGTCTTGACAAGTATGTCTTGTCCCTCCTTCAAAGACAAATGTGCAGCTAAGATATAGCACTACCCACCCCAGAGGTGACCAATGCTTCCAAACAGCTGCTGAAGGGAGAGGCTGCCCTGCAGACCTCAGTCTGTGGGAAGCACCTAGACTTTCTCCTGGGGCAGGGATGGGTGGCAAACCTGCCTGCAAAAGGTGTACTCCGATGAAGGACCTCCTGCAGCAGGTGGCTGAGCTGCAGGAGACAGTCAATAGGCTGTGAAGCATCAGAGAGGCAGAAAAGGAGATGGATAGATGGTTCCAAGGACAATCTGCAGTGAACCCACAGCCTATGGCCAAACAGCCAAAAACTCCCCCACAGGCACACCCTGAAAGGGGGGTAGCCAACAATGCTGAGGAATGAAATCTTGTAGAGGTAAGAATTAACAGAAGAAAGAGACCACCTTCAAAGCCTGAGGTGCTCCTGCAGAACTGCTTCATGACTCTGCAGACTGAGGAGGGAAAAAAGGTCACATCAGGTAACACATTAAAGCTGAGTAAGGCAGTCAGATCAGCTCCACATATAAAAACTCAGTGCAACCAAGAACAAGTGATGGGTGATAGATGGGTGAGAGGTGCAGAGTCCCCCCACTATCTAGAGAGGTCTGCTACTTACCGGGGGCTCCTATCTAGGATGTCACTGAGAGAATACTGAACCTGGTATGTCCCATTGACTACTATCTGTTCCTGCTGTTTCAGAAGCAATCTGAAAAGTACTAAGAGAGACTATAGACTCCTGGGAGCAGTGGTGAAGGACTCAGGGGAGCTGGTAGTCTTTTCATCAATCCTCCCAATCAAAGGGAATAGGATTTAAAGGGCCAATGGAATGAGAAAATCGATAAATGGTTACAGGAGTGGTGTTCTAGCCAAGGCTTTGGCTATTTAGACCACGGTACTCGCTTTGAGGAACCTGGTCTCCAGGGGGCTGATGGGGTCCATCTCTCAAAGAAGGTGAAGAGCATCTCTGGCCACATGTTTGCCAATTTAGTAAGGAGAGCTTTAAACTAGAGTTGCTGGGGAGGGGAACCTCAACCCATCCCACATTGAGGCCACTGCCAGTAATAGGTGCCCTGGACCTGGAGAAGGCTCACAGGCCAGCAACAGAGCACCTGAAGTGCAAGGTAATGGATTCCAGCTCGTAAGTCAGCTTCAATGGGAGCCCAATGCCTCTATGTAAATGCAAAGAGTGTGGGGATCAAAGAATTGGAGTTAGAGATGTGCACATGCCTACAGGGCTATGATGTTACTGGCATCACAGAGATGCGGTGGGATGGCTCTTATGACTGGAATGGGAATGGATGGATACAAGCTCTTTAGGAAAGACAGGCAGGGGAGAAGAGGAGGGGTGTCACCCTCTATGTCAATGATCAGCTGGAGTCCGAGGAGCTTGGCCTGAGGATGGATGAGGAGCTGAGAGCTTATGGGTCAGAGTTAAAGGGAAGGCAGGAGGTAGTATCATAGTGGGGGTCTGCTACAGGCCACCTGACCAGGAAGACCAAGCAGATGAGGACTCTTTTACTGTTACTGTTTGTAATGACACTTAGTGTCTCTCAAGGAATCAGATAGGAATCAATCACTTTAATTTCTGCAGACTCCTTTCTAATGGAAAGCAAAGAGTCTTTTTCTTGTACAAAGGATATTCTTTTAGTACAAACTAATCTAAAGGAACCTTTACTCAATAAAGTGATATTTATATATAAAATGTTGAAATAAAAGTAAGGCTTATCCTTTATTCCAATCTTAAAATTATTACACAAATGAAATTTATGTATGCTGGTTATACAAAGACAGTCATGAAGAAGCCCAAAGCTGTGGTCAAGCTTAGAAGAAGGTGACAAGGGCTGCTACTGTAGACAGCAGAATTTTGGCCACATCATGAAATATTGCTTCATTTAAAGGAATTAAAAGGATTTATAGCAATTTAAAGGAACAATAAAAGAAACATTAAAAGAAAAAAAGAAAAAGTAGACAGGAGATTCCAGGAAGTAAAAAGTGTCTGTGGCTTCAAATACTCACTGAGTTGCACATTAGTCTACTGCTGGGCTCATGTAGGAAGATTATTTTTCAAAGCTTTGATAAAAATATTGTCTGTGAGACTTCACATAGCTGTTTAGTGGTGTAACTTCAAAATGGCTAATATGAATACCAAGATAATTAATAAGAATTTTTCTACAAAAGGTAAACATGTGCTAGAAGTTTCAACAGAATTATCTCATGACTCATGTACGAATAAATCATAACAATATGCAGGAGAACATGTGGTCACAGTGAAAACTTTTCTTCACATCGATCCACATCATGCAGGCTGTACACCTACCTAAACATAACAAACAAATAAGTGTAATACAATCTCTGGCTATAAATGTTTTATAATTTCCTAGAAAAACTGAAACACCCTAAACCAATATTGCCCTTGATAAGAAAGGATCTTTTAGTTCCTCTAGCGTATTCTACCTTTCAGTTAACCTCTGTGTTTCAGGCTGTTACATAGACTATCTTGTTCTTACTGCTCCCTTAAAATGGTCAGAAAATGAATTATTTAGGAGCAAGTACAAAGCTTTAGCACAAAACGCAGTGACAGCAGATGCAATTACACTGAACTAAGAATTACACAAAGCACTTTGTATTAATGCCCAGTAGATGTAAGACATTGAAGACAGAAAAATCACGACCAAAGTAACATATTTCACAATCTACATTATGTATTCACAGATATATTTATACATACACATAACTCTGTGCTCATATGCATGTGTACATGAATATATTCCAACTCTCCAATAGCTCTAAACAACTTATAGAAATATATTATAATTAATGAATTAGTAATGTAAAAAGATGAGATGAGAACTTTCTTTTGGGAAGACTGTCTTTTTACTGAGAAAGAGGCCACTGCCCCTGCAAAAAGAAATTTACATCAAAATTATGTCTAGGTACAATTTAATAAACTTTGAGTTATTGGTGAACCAGAAACAAGGAACTTTTCTCTTACTGGTTAAGGATGGTCTTCTCAGTATTAAACTGCTTTTGATTTTTTTGTCTAATTTCAATAAATGTCTACAGACTTTTGTTGAGATGTAACTCAACAGAGATTGTTCTATGACTAATTTTCAGAATAAAGTAGTTCACTTTGAATTTCAAATTTTGTCTCTCTTCTAAATATATATTTTTTTAAAATTCACCTCAACAGTATCTTTACTTTATGAAAAGGCTGAATAAATTTCTGAATATTCTATAACATAAGTTGTATGTGATTAAACTATGTATTCTGTAGAAATCCTGGAAATACTTTCTATTGCATGAATAATAATCTGTCATTTCCTGAGATACTTATATCCTTCTAATAAAATAGTTGCATTTCAAGAAGAAGAAATTGAGGAAAATATGTGATATTAGAAAAAAGGATAAACCCTCCAATTTCTACAGAATTATAATACATAGCATCATATCTATTTTTTATGGTTTTTAATACCTATGATATACATGTATATTTTATGCTTATTTATATGTATGTGTGTATGCATTTATATACATATGTATACACATGTATATTTTTATATGCATGTATATATGAAAATATACCTATAAAACATTTTTATATATAAACATATATACTTATATTTTGTCGGTGTATATGTGTTTTGATATACATTCCTGTGAGCTTCACTGAAAT
>WUAM01000269.1:9382285-9394876 GCA_024336885.1 Actenoides hombroni | reverse complement strand
ACAGGAATAGAAACTTTAAGTAATGATAACAAAAAATAATTAAACACATGGGGTAGCTCCTATTTCAGAAGGACTGAAAAGATTGCAGAATATAACAGATAACAAATGGAAGATAACAGAGAGTATACCACGATAAAAGATATTAAAAGCTAAATAATGATTAAAGGTTACCTTTTCTTGCAATGCCAGCACAAGGAGCTGCTAAATAAAACCAAAGAACTAGATATAAAATTGAGACAGAAATCTTTGATTGATATCACAAGTAAGTAGTAATAATCCTTGCCTTATATATATCACTTAGATCGAGTGATTGGCCAAATAAACTAAAATAAGAAAAGCTGAGGCATTTGTATGGTTAGAAAAACCACACTTATGGTATATAAAGAATCAGGGCAAGACTCACGTCAGGGTTTAGAAACCCATATGCTGTGGGAAAACTCTTCTATAATAGTTTATTACATTTGATACTTTTGATTTTCAAAAGTACATCAAAAGCTGTACCTTTTTTCAGAAATAAAAAATCCACATTCAGTTACATGGAGTTCATTTTAATGGTAAAGACATAAACATATTAGTGATGTCAACAGGATTAAAGAAATTACCAAAAATTAAGCAACCACGAATGGTCTGTTTTGAAACCATGGTAACATGTATAGAGAATGTTGTGGTATCCATTGTGTTATCCATTGTGTGGTCAAGCTATTGTTTGAAACAGATTCAAACAGGAACTGTAGCCAGACATGAAGTTAACCAAAAACTTGGTGGTGGCTGATGGATAGAGAAATATCCTCTAGTTACCTTAGCAAATTATAATTCTAAAAATTACACCTCTCGAAGGAGATTATATTGAAATGTAGGACTACCTTAGTATACTAAGTCAGATGGGAGTCAGGGCATGAATGAACAAACTTTTCTTATGTAAGCAAAGATACCAAATCATTCACTTTCGGGTGGCTTCTTCTTTGTTAATATATAAAAAGCACAGCATGTTTCTTGAAAGGGGTGCTGGCTACTGTTAGATATCTGGCACCCCATTCTACAGCATAAAAATAAGGACAAATAACTCAGTGTGTTGATTGGCATCTTGCACACCAGTTAAATAGCCCCAGTTTAGGGATAATGTTAGTACGGTGACTAATAATAAGTTGAACAAGTATGATCATAAGAATGTCTACACAAAAATTAATAAATGAGAGTTCAGAGTAATCTCACAATACAAGCACAGCATAAAAGATTAAGCAAATAATCTAACCTGTTCACATTATTAATAACTAGAGGATGCAAGCATTTTTCCACTTTTATTCTGAGTTTGAAAACAGGCATATTAAAAAGATATCCATCTAATTTTTAGAAGACATATGAATTGGACATAATTATCTGATGAAACACCTTGAGAATGTAAATTAACTTAAGACCATTGTTTCTTAGCTCCCACTTTTACCTAGGGGACTATTTCTTCCCATTTCTTTAAAATCATGCTTAAGCTATGACACAGTGTAGATCTATTAGCAGCACTGTTAGATATTATGATTTGACAGTTTGCACCATTCTTATAAGTTAAGCTGCATCCTGTGTGACCAGGGAGTGACAGAATCACATACACAATCCATCAAGCTACAGACACCCTCAAGATTTATCCAAGCATGGTCATACTGAAGCCCAATTAAAGCACACAGAAATTAACTGGAAGCCATTAGAAATAAAACTTCAAAAATAAATCATCTGAAGTTCAAAAGAACACTGAGTGTAGCAGGTGTTACAATCTACATTGCTATTAAACCCTTTAGCACTAAGACTTTATCAAGACAGCAATGAGATACATAGGATTTACTCCTTAGCTTTAATGAGACATTTTTAAGATCCAAGGAGTTGAGAATGGGACATATTCACATCTACCAGCATGCACAGGAATTGAGGAAAATATCCTCACAGAAAGTGACAGACACAACTATCACCCTCCCTTATCATTCCTAATATTTTAATTCACTTTGGGGAAAACAAAAAAAAAAATGTTAAGGAAAAAATATAGTAATTGCAAGGATTTTTAATATTCCTATAGTAGGTACATTATTATGTTGTAGGGCCCTCCTTTCTTCCTTTTCTTTTGTTAACCTGAAGCATATGTTTCCTCCAATATTTAGATACTAACAGAACTGCACGTGATACCTGCTTCTTATTCCATGCTCCTTTTAACTGAGGAACTGAACCATCAATAATGTATACCAAGTAGTTAATTTTTTTTCATAAACATAGGTTATTAATGTCAGATATTTTCAAACCTTTCAATGAACTGTTGCCCTTCATAAAAATTAGATAAATAGAAGTTTGATTCACAGCAAAGCCTGAAGAATTATTTTTCATTTACACAAATATCCATCTTTGAATACTAAATATAATATTTTTAAAAATCCAATACTCTTCAATCTTGACAAAGAAAACAAGACAATGGCAGTTAAACAAACAAACAAACAAACCAAAAAACCCCACAAAACAAAACATAAATCATCCAATGCAGGTACTACAGTTACACATCCATATTTAAAGTCTGCCCAAGCAATTCTGTTCTTCAGAAGGAATCACTGTATGGTAATTAATTTGGCTGTTTGAGGATGCAAAGGGAACATTTCTTCTCATAACAGCTCTAAACTCAGCAGGTCTATAGAACATCAGCGGACCGTGGTTTTTAGTTTGATTAAACTTTTAAGCCCATACTACGTGGGGCTCACTAATGATAAGACTTGTAAAATGTCTATGCATGAAAGCAATGTGATTTGTTTGGAGGCAAACCAGATTTCAAATGTAAAATGATGAAAGAGCAGTTTTACTCATTGAAAAGATCATACTTGCTTTTTTAAACATACATATACGTGCTTACATCAATTGTTAAAATGCTCAAAAATATATAATTATGTTGTTCAGAGTGTTAAGCAATTATTACCACTTTCAAGGCTTTGCTGCTATAACATGCCTAAGGCAAATACTCTCTGCATTCATGAATATTGGAAAGACTAAGTCATAAATCTATAATCAGAACATAAACATCTTTCAAGCTGCCTGTAGTCTAGGAGGGTTTACTAGTAGTAACATATATTTCATTGAAAGATTGATGATTTTATTTGCCTCCCTCCAATTTCATAATTTGTACAGTATTTCTACCTGTAATCATCCACCCACACAATACTTTCTAAACTAATAAAGGCTATCAAGGAATGAAGAATGACAAGGACACTGTGTATCCAGTGTTGTTCACTCTTGGTGAAGTAACTGCAATGGAGATTTTTGTGTTCAAAAGTGCTCATAAACCATACTTTTGGCTACATCGACCAACAAATCACCAGGAGAAGAATAAATGTTTCTATATCATTAGAGCAATCTAAGTTTGTCAAACAGCGATAATATTAGACAAATTTATCCATTCAAATGTCATCCCAAGAACATATAACAAATCTTAGAGCTCTAGTTTAGAGATAGTTCCATTATACTCTTCCAGAGGAAAACAGCACTGATTTTTCCTCAGGTAAATTAGCTCTTACTGATACTACCTCTCAGACCCAGTCTTCAGGACATCCTGTCTGGACCATTCATCTGACATACAGCTTAGCATTGAAATCAAGCATTTTTTTCTTTTGTCCTTGAAGGACTACTATTCAGTAATAACAGTTGATGGAAAATGATGAAGGGAAGGAAGGCTGAAGGAAGGAGGGAACAAACAAACCAAACAGTGCTAACCACTTAATCTTTCCTTTTCTGTATCAGTGAATGTGCTTTTCCTCAGAGAAAATGAAGCCCAGGAAAGGAAGTTAACAGCAACAGGCAGGAATCCACAATGCTTCCAACTGGGAGACATTGTCAAGACAGCATGCCTCATGTGTCTTTAGGCTGGCAAACAACAGAGCTTGATAGATAGCAACTGCAATCTTTCTCTTATGCTTCTCTCTGAACGGTGACACCAAGAACAGAGAGGTTCTCCTGAAGTTTCCTTCTGCTCCAAAATCACTCAATTCATAGGAAACTAAAAAAGCAAAATCCCTGTCCTGAATATAGAGAAATGAGTGCATGACTGTTCCATGAATACAGTAAGAATGTTAGTGCTTTGGCAAACAGAGTCAATTACAAAGCAAACAGCTGTGTGCTGTCATCCATATGATCTTCAGGGGATCTAGGAACTTGTTTATATTATCCTGATTCTCCTTATATTGTTTATGAGGTACTTTCTTCCATTTAGTCCCAAATAAAATTCTTTAAACATGAAGAAAGATATGCCTGAAAGACTCATTTCTGGTAAGCCAAGGATCATACACAATACAAAACACCTAGAGATTTATGGGAATTTCAATGATTTATAATAATTTCATAGTTATATTTCATAATGCACACATGAAGGTCCTCCCTGAAGCTGGACAAGCTCGAGACTTTAATCCAGCCAATGACCATGATACACTGGATCTCAGTACTGCTGCTGCTGTAAAAACAAGCAAGCAGACAAGTGAAAGCTGATTTTTAAAGATCTGAACAATTCAGGTAAAGAGTTCCAGCTTCAGCTCCTCACAACAGAACATGCTGGTCCTCTGGTATAAATTATGCATGGTCTGCTCCTGCTTGTAGATCTGCAGAATTCAAGAGGTCACAGAGGGAATGTGTGCTTACAGGCTACAGCAAGAAGTGCTAAGAAATGGGGGATGAGTTAGTAATAAATTGTCATTCAAGCTGAACACAAGGTAAGAAAAGAAAAGAAGAAAGAAAAAAATGAGTATGTCCTTATGAGATATAAAGAACTCAGAAGTCTGTTAAGCGGCATTTTATACGAAACTGCAAGTTTCAGAAATTAAGACATGTTCAGAATTCAGCTCTTTTTTAAACTAGTATTAGACAAGGTCTAATTTCACTAAATGTTAATAGAGTTCCTTAATAATAAAGATGAGAGGATGGAAAGGAAGAGTAATTCTTGATTTCTATACACATTTTTTATGAGTAAAATCTTTCATGAGAATGACAGCCTGGTACAAGAACAATGAAGATGCATTCTTTATGTATCATAAAGTCAAAATATGTAAATCTAGTTGTTTGGTTTTGCTTTTTATTTTCTGGATGGCGTACATCTTTTTTAGCTAATACTATCCTATATTCCGTTACCATGTGTCAGAGATGGTAACAGAGGCAGTGCTCATTTTAAGCTAAGAAAAGTCTGTCCTAGTAAATACTTTCAGCTTTAATATTGTTTTGGGTTTTTTTCCCTTGCCAATCTATAGCGTTTTTCTTTTAAGGACTGAGGTAGTGACATACGTTGGTTAGAGAACATAAAACAATGGCATTAAAAAGACTTAGAAATCAGAAAGAAATGAAGCATGGAATAACTCAAAGCTAAAAGGCAAAATAACCACAAATGTTATCTCTAGTATTCTATAAAGGAAGTATTATTTTTGAAGCCTGATTTCATTTAAGGTAGAACACTGATTCCATGACTTTTTACAATAAAAGTTGTATTAGGTCAAATCATTACATGTTCAACATTCTACCTAAACACAACAGGTTATCTTTCGAAACTGGTCTTTATAATTTAGCACGAAGAGTCATAGACTTTTTTTAAAGATAAATGCACATGAGCAACTGGTAGAAGAAGCATTGAAAACAAAGTTGCAATTCCAAAAATTTATCTAGTATACCTAAAAGTTTGGTTTTCCTCATCAGAATTTTCTGATTAGTCAAGCTTATTTCTTGCCCAATACTTCTAGTTCATTCTCTCTTCTTGTTACTGGTTCAATAGCTCAACATATACATGCATTCTCAATACCTTATTAAACAACTGCTTAGGGAATTTACAATCCAGTGACCCAAGAGTTACTTTATACTTCTGCATACCACCACAAAAAGCCTCTGAAAGCTTAGACTAACAAGAACATCTATTCATTTGACTTCTGCAGTTATCCACTGTTAACTGTCCTGACAGTCTTCCTTACATTACTTTTAACACAACCCAATTACATTCTGAGATTGCTGGAATCTATATAAGTACTGCCTCACACACAAGTGAACCATGGGAGGGGAAAATTAAACATTTCCTCATTCTTTCCAAAACAAAAACAAAAGTAGGGAGAAAACTAAATATGACCTTCTTTGATAGCACATCTGCTGATATTTAGCTGCATGTTCTCTCATGCACAATTATTTTCAGAGGCAGGGGTTGAATCTCACAATTATCATTCAGAATCCTGGCTTGTATCAGAAACAATGTGGCCAGCAGGACTAGGGAAGTGATTGTCCTCCTCCACTTGGCACTGGTGAGGCCTCACCTTGAACACTGGATTCAATTTTGGACACCTCACTCAAAAAGTGCATTTAGGTTCTGGAGTGTGTCCAAAAAGGTGCAACAAAGCTGGTGAAGGATGTAGAGAACAAGTCTTATGAGAACTGGTGAGGTAACTGGGGTTGTTTAGCCTGGAGAAAAGGAGGCTCACCTAAGACTTTAATGCTTCCTACAACTACCTGAAAGGAGACTGTAGCAAGGTGGGGGTTGGTTTGTTCTTCCATGTAGCAAGCAATAGGATAAAAGGAAATGGCCTCAAGTTGCACCAGGGGAGGTTTAGATTGGATATTAGGAAAAATGTTTTCACAGGGTTGTAAAGCACTGGAACAGGCTGCCCAGGAAAGTGGTGGAGTCACCATCCCTGGAAGTTTTTAAAAGATGTGTAGATGTGGTGCTGAGGGACATGGTTTACTGGTGACCTGGCAGTGCTGGGTTAGTGGTTGGATTCGATGATCTTGAAGGTCTCTTCCAACCAGAATGATTCTATGATTCTATAATTCTATAATAACCAAATTCCATGTTCAATAACTTTTTTGCAGCACCTAAGAGTTACATTTGTATTTCTGCAGGAAAACTTGGGGCAGAACAAGGGTCCAACCTACAGTAAATTAAATTTTGAGTTTTTAATTGCTCACCTTCTCATCTGCTGTAAGCAGCCATTGAGAGTCAAGAGTCAATACAAAATTCATAACATTTTCATGTGAAATCAAGGGCTAGGGAAATGTAAGAAAAATCAGAAGCAGACATGTGATAAGAAGTTCAATATAAACTGAGAACTAACACATTCACGAGGCAGCCTGGAATGCCACAGCATTAGTATCAGAATGGACTACGTATCCAAAGAAGGTGAGGCTTTATAAGAAATGGGTGTGACATCGAAGAACTGGTTAAAGGAGAAGCTAGGTGATTTCAATAGGATTTGAAAAATGATTCTTAGGAAGCAGATTAAATGACTGAATCTATTTTATATGTAAGTACAGTTAATTGGTGGATGTTTTCAAAGGATTTGCTATTGCTGCATCTTTCAGATGTAGAGGAGTCACAAGAGGGAGAAAATAAAGTTTTGAGAACATGCTAGGATGAAGGTAAACAGAGTGGTATGACTTGAGATTAATGATTAGAAACCTGTGAAAAATATAAAGAAGTTACTTAAAAGATAATGTAATCAGATTGGAACATTAAAAGAATAAAAATAGTGTGGGGTAATAACTGCTTTCAAAAGAGAACAAAATGCTTATTAGAGAAAAATAAATAAAAGCTCCTGCTGAAGAGCTGCATTCTCAAATAAAGGAGTTTGAATTTCCTTGAGAATGGAATTAATAGCTGTCAACATCTGTTACTATAATTATTGCTTATTACCTGTGTTACAATAGTGCCTGAGGCCCTAATTAAAGTTCATCCCCCATTATGCCAAATACTTATAAATACATGATAAAAATCCCAATCCAAAGACTACTGAAGGATTTAGATAAACGGGGGAAGAATTGTGATCTCTCTTATATGCTTAGGGAATGAAAAGACAGAGGTTAACTGTGACTCCATGTTGAACAGTGGGATTTAGATGCCTAAATTACTGAAGTGCTAAAGAAAACTTTACCTAGTGCATAAGATAAAACAACACAACACAGGGGAAAAATGATTCAGATTTATTTCCCAGCTGTTGAGATTGAATTAATACAATGGCTGGATTTTTCTCTTTCACTTCTGAAAGCAAGATTACTAAGTATTCCTCTACTGATCAAGAACTGGGACACAGGACAAAGAAGGGGTCAGGTTTAAAGCATCCCTGTGTATGGGGGATTATAATCAGGATAATTACCCTTGCATTTGACAAGCATTCTAGGCGCACAAGAGACAAGTTTGCAAAAGAACTTTCAGCAAGCCTCCAAAATTTGAGGAAAACTGTAATTTAAAACCAAGTAAGTGTAGCTATAGAAAGAGGCCTTTATGAAAGCCAACTTGGATAAATTTCAGAACCTAAGGGAATGGAATTAGTCTTCACTTACCCCCTATCACAACAGATCATTATGCACTGTAACAGGTAATGTAGAAGAGCCCCATTAAACCAGACTGCAAATAGAAATTATCTTTAAATTATCCACAAATACTGCCACAAGACAGCTGTCGAAACACATATTTTTGAGGAAGTATCCCATCAGTTCCTAAAAAGGGAGATTTCTTTAGAAGTAGGAAAAATTAATTTAGGAAAAAATAAATAAATTATGTTTTCAAAAGTAACTAAGTTTAATTTAATTTTGGAAGTGTATAAGTGTTTTTTAAATTCCTGTGCTCCTCATTAAGCAAAAACACATTGGTAACTAGAAGCCTAAGGTCTCTTAAATGAGGACTGAGGTCCTAATACATGGACTGTGGAACGTGATTGGGCACTAACAGAAATTTCCAATTTACTATACCTCCTAATTTAATCAGGGCAGTTAGATCCTAAATATATACATATATATGCATAATAATTCCTGTCTGCACTTCTAAGAAGCCAAGTCAAAAATTTCAGAACCTCAAAAGCAACTGTATGTATTGATGATGGGCTAAACATTCCTTTTTTTAACTTCCAGATCTGTGAATGGAGTTCATGAACCAGAGCTGGATGCCTCAGTATAGTGTAAAGTGAGTGGAGATACTAGTGCCCAGAGATAGAATTCACAGTAACCAGCTTCCTAAAAAGGGAAATTCATAGGCCAGACAACAAACAATTTCTTAGATTGAGATGATGTGCAATGTTGCCTCCCTCTTTAAAATGGTTAAGTACAGCCCAAATCATGTCCTTATGTGACAGTGGAATTTGCAGCCTGGAATCCCATCAGCACTTAAACTCCTTTGATTATGGAAAATTGGTTCACTTGTTTTTTCATTTATAACCTGTCTGTCAAATGAGGAGGAGGAGGAGAAAGGAATGTTAAAATAGACTAGAGATTATAGCAGTTTCTAAGGAAACCAAAGTCAATGCCCTCATGCAAAATGAGCTGAAATTCATACCTCCCACCTCTCACCTCCCACAAGAATGCCCCCTCCACAACTCACCTAGGGCTAGACCTGGGCCTAGAGCTAAGACAGACATCAAATACAGCAAGTACAAAGCAGATGCTGTATGGTAACTGTCCAGGTACATACTCTCTAATCCCATTATAAAATCCTTTGAGGCTATAATCCTATCGGTTTGAGTTAATCATTTGAGAAAAAGCTGTATCTGCTACTGTTGTAACACATTTCAAATAAAAGCAAAGATTAAGGAAAGCCTAACAACACACAGAAAGGGATCAAACAGTGGGGGAAAATCACAGTAGCAGAGGAGCTGTAAATGTTATTCTTGGAAGATCATGGTGATTAAAAATAAAAAAAAAAACCAACCAAAAAAACCTTAAAAAAACCAAAACACATTACAAATAAGAATAAGACATTTTTACCAGAAAAAAAAAAAAAGTGCTCAAAGTAGCACTGGAACAAGAGATATTTGTGATTGTATTTTATATATGCTGATAGAGGTTTCATTGTTGAGTTAATAACTGAGAAACTGAAACTCGAACAAAGCTGAAAAACCTTACATTCTATTGTAGACATATTAAACATTCCCTTATCAAAAGTAAATTGTGCATTTAATATGGAAAACTGGTTTTTAAAATAGTTGAAATGAATGGATCTACTTTTAAATAAGTGCTTGGGTTAAAATTACACATACTCTGTGTAGAGTTGTGATCAAAACATTAATTTCTAGAGCAGCAGCAGAAGAAATGCACATGCTGAAGTTAAACAAAGCAAAACAAGAACAGATGTCCCAAGACACTGGGCATATAAAGAAATATGAAGCTGTGAGGTGGACCATGAGGACACGGTAAGTACGAAAGTAGGAGACAAATAAAATAAAGCAAGGTATGAAAATGGTCCAGAATACAGAGAGAAAAAAAAATGAAAGAAGAACCATAAAAGTTAAGCATGATAATAACTCACAGGCCTCTATGAGTTGATGGTAAATGTCATATCCTTACAAGTATCACTAGCTGTGCATTAATAATTGCTGGCCCCAAAAAGCAGGCAAACGCTAACCCACTTACACCCAAAACAAATACATGAACAGTTAAATGTTTCAGCCTGAATTAGAGCAGATGATTTATAGCAGCTTGAGGGAAAAGAGGGAGACTGGAGCCTGAGGAATGAGCAGTTGCACATCTGCAAGTGATTGCAGTAAGTGCCAGTTTTGTTTCCCAAGCGTGGAGTGTTTGTGTGATAAAGCTGGAACCCAGTTACTTAAACAGAATTTGCTGCATGACCAAGAGTGTGAAATGCCACAGCATCACTTAGATATAAGTATTGTCCCTACTTCTGCAGCAATCACTAAGTTTATACAAGGACCTACTGAAATTCACTGGAATTCTCACTTCTATATGCCTTTTATCCTATTATTTTTGTGTATGTCAGCCCCAAGTCTATTCTATTCTTGCCTCTGAAATTTTCTTACATTCCTTGGAAAGCAACCTTCTTCCTTAGAAAGTCAGCTTATTGGTACACATCTCTTTAATGACTAGGCTCTTAAATACAAAACTAGCAGGGACTGTAAATAGCATCTACCAGTCATTGACCAATAAGATGCTTCACATAAAACAAAGGAAAGTTCAATGGAAATATGTTCTGAGAGTTGGGAAATACATTTTTTTTAGCAAGGGAGAAGTGTAATTTCCTATTCTTCTAGTACTCAGTGTCAGATCTGGCATTTGCTTAGAATGTGTTGAAGTATGACAAACTGCCTTATGGAAACAGCCACACATACAAGACCTTTGGTAATTACAATGTGCAAAGTGTGCCTAGAAATTTCTGATTAATAATCACATGAGTGTGCTACATTTTGTTTTCAAAGCTAATTTGCCAGCATTGTTACAGCACCTGCTGTACACTGCTGAATGCTGATTGCTGAGTTAATCCATATCATGGTAACCTGACATCCAAACTGCCCTGACATCAGCTGCACCAATGCCCATGAACAAGCTTGCATGTGCATTTTTCGGTAATAACCAGGAAAACACAACTCAAGGTCATTACTGTTACAGTTACTGAAACCTCAGGGAAAAAAAAGAAAAATAAAGTTTCAAAAGCAATGAAGAATGGAATGAAAAACATATTTAAATGTAAGCAAGGATTTTCATTCGCTCTAAAAGTACATGAAGGTATTCATAATGTTAAATATTGTTCTTAGCTTAATATAAAAGTAAATCTCTCTTATTGTTGACTGAGGGTGTCTGGCATACTGAGAATGTTTAGTTTGTCATTTTTTAGCCTGAAAGAAGCTTAGAGGTGGTAGCTGCTGCTTCTACAAGTAGGTTTACAAGATCCACATGAGTGTACTTGCCCATACAAACAAAAGAATGTATAAACTAGTTCCTTCTCTACTCTCAGTGTAGTGGACAAGATGCCAGGGACTCTGCAAGCAGTATTAGGTACCTTGCCAGTTTCTGTTGTGACTGTTTGAAATGTTGTTTCAAAGTGGACTAAAATCATCTTTGCTTCTGGAAGAACAGGCATACCCCTGGGGACATCAAAAGCCTTTCTCACCTGACCTGAAATGAGGTTAATTTCTAGTTTGCTTAGAAATAAAGAATCAGTAACACAAATGTTATACAGTGTTGTTTACAGCAAGAAACAAGAAACTACTCATTAACTACGAATGTTCATTGAAATCAGGCAGACCTCTCCAGATCTTTATCCCATTATCTCCATCTTCATTTATTTTATATGCTCTAAATTTATTTAATAATATCAATAGAAAAGGAATCATTAAACTAGGATAAAGATCTTATATTTGAATGTGTGTTTTTATAAGTTTCTTGCAGAGATGTTAATGTTGTAATACTTGGAACATGGATTATTCAGTTTAAGAGTATTTTGAAGTTTTTCCTCATCCTCACTATTTCAATTTAATACAATGATTGTAATACCTCTGAACTATTTAGATAAGAAAATAATTGTTTTGCCCTTTTTAGATCTTATTATGAAATAACATTTCTGAAGAACAAATAATAGACCTCTCTACTAAAAGATCGACATAAAGCAGCAAATCAGACTCTGAATCTGCAAGTTTAAAGTCATAATTTGTTATAAATGCTAGCATTGCTGATGAAGCTTCTAAAATCACAATAATTAATAGACATTAAGGAACTCCATCTGCTTCAAAACATTATACATTACTGTGCAATATGAAGACCAAAACCTAATTAAATAGCTACCAGAAAAAAAAAAAAGGGAGAGTTTGTAAACAGCAAGAAGGCGGGGGGCGGGGGGTG
>WUAM01000269.1:9365429-9382185 GCA_024336885.1 Actenoides hombroni | reverse complement strand
AGTAAGCCAATAACAAAAAACACATAGATGGACAGAAAGGAGGTAAAAAAATGCCAATACGAGCAGGCGGGTTGGAGCGAAAGGAAGCGGGGGGGGGGGAGAAGAGGAAAGTTTGTAAAAATAAAATATAATAAAAAAATTAAAATGTGCGTTATCCCTTATAAAAAATAATACAAGACATTAAACAGAATTATTCAGTTCAGCAAGAAACCTAAAAAATAGCTAACATGTTACAGTGAAAGTTGGCTAAGAAATTATCATTAAAACTCTCTTTTGTGAATTACTAATCATTCTTAACAAAAACTTTTTCAATAACATTTAATTTTTAATGAAAGACCCATCAAGAAAATTTTTACAAGTTTGTAATGGACATTTTCCACAAAAAAGTTCAGCAATTAAAAAATCTGAATTGCCTATCAAGCTCTTCAGCTGGAATATTTGCAGCTTGCCCTACCACTCACAGGTAAATGTTTTGAAACTGGAATAATTACTTGACTCAGAGCTATTTTTTCTGATAAAATATTACTAAGAATTTCTCCAAGTAAAAGGGACAAGAAAAAAATCTCAAACAGTTCTGACTAATTTGGCTTTTTGCAGTTTCTTTTTTTTTTTTTCCATATAGATACTAGTTACTTACGTTCTGCTGAATAGAAATGTACGTAATTTTTTAATCTCATTTCCCATAGATGGAATTAAAAAAAATAAACCAACCTCCTGTTATGTTGCCCAGCTTTTACTTGATGCACTATTTTCTGTATAAAATATTTTTAACAAAAAATGTTACAAAAATGTCTGGAGTGCTGCCTGTGAAATGATAATTCTACCGCCCTCTCAACTCGTCCAACTTTTCATCCCGTGAAATTATTTTACCTGCATTTCACATTATCATCACTCCTATAGAGTAGAGCTTTGCTTTGCAAAGAGAAATATCCAGAGGTACTATGTTTTCTCACACAGTTGAAAAATCAGCATCCTGAGTACACACCAGACCTTACATGCTGCTTCTATCGCACACAAATGCCCTCTCCGTGCCTTTTTTTCTTCCCTGGTGTTTGATAGCTAAGGGGTCCTGTAAAATTTATGGCTTAGTCTGCCTCTGAAAGCTGGTGCTGTGGCACCTTACAGATTTATGTCCTGAAAGATCTGCATAGAGCCTTCCCATTTTGCTTTGAGAGGACTAAGTCTAGTAAGTTTTCTGCAGCTTCTCTGACCTTCTCTGTCTATTCCTTCTGAGCAAACAATTCATCTTCTTCGGTGCAGTGTGCAAGCAGAACTCTATTGAGCCAGTTGACTGGTGTCAGGGATTTCCCTAGCTGTCTACCCCTCTGCTCTTTCCTCCATGCTGTCACAGCAGAGAAATGACTGTGTGTCAGGATAAAGCTGGTATTTTGTGATGACGAGTACAAATTGAGTGGGAAAGAAAAAGAAGTTAGTGTGCTTGTGTGTAGATTTTGAGGAGGGGAAATCCTGACTGTTTGTAGAATGTAAAAGGCCAATACAAGCTCTCATTTCTGTGTTGTCCAAATTAAATGTTTTGCTATATCCAAAATTACACTGTGAAATAGATTATTACAGTCTTTGAAATCATTTTATATCATTGTGGATCTTGCCAGGTTTTAAAAACAATGTAAAATTGTCTTTTTCAATGAAACTAGATTATCTTGTTTGTGTAACATGGTTTTGTAGCTGTTGCTGAAATATGCTGCACATAACAAAGACAGAAAATATTTAGAGAGAGTATATTAGCTACATCACATATAAAAGGCGGTTGAATATGGAACCAAATCAACTCTTAGCTGAAAGAGCAATAGACCAAAAGGGTCATGCCACTACAGTTAGGGCTCTACTTTAATAAACTTGAAAGATTATATATAAGGTATATATGCTTGCTTTTTTGTCTATATGGCAAGTCACAAAAAACTTGGAATGATCTGTACATTGTTTCAAAAACCAAAACCAAAACCCCACCACTGTCCCCAAAAGAGAAGTCATATAAGGTGGTTAATATAAAGAACTAATATATCAACAGTAACAGCCATGTGAAACCCATAGGTCCTCAGATTTACTAGAAGTTAAAGATTCCAAAGCCTTTTATAGCTCAAAGAGACAGATCATTCCTCTAACATTGTACTGCTCTCTGGAATTAAGTAACTCTACAATACAATTGCAAAACTGCAGTTCCAAAGTTTTAGAGTATTAATAGTGAAAACACAAATCAGGGTAACAACCCTCTTCTCTCTAGATAATCTCTACAGTTCCCCATACCTCCTTGATATATCTTTTTCTAATATTAAAATAAATGCACATGTACTTGCTATTGATATGTATATTAATAAGCATACATCTACTATACAAACTTATACTGAGAGCAAATATTATCTAATAATATTAGGCACTGGCTTCTAATGACTTAGACCAGATTGTGATCAGAACACAGCAGTAATACCTCAGGTGAATGTTTCATGTGCTATTGTGTTGACTCAGTATTCTGGAGCTGTGTCACACTTCATCTCTCCCATATGTAGTATGACAAGTATAGGTGGCAAGAAGCTCAGGAGCTGAGGAGGGTTAGGATGGCAGAGCCACATTCAGCAGCACAGATCAAAAGGACAATAACACAGTAGTAGCTGTCAGATGCAATAGGCTATCAGTTGGCATCAGGCAGTATGAAGCATCACCATAGCAAGGTCTCGCACAGTATACAACAGGAAGAACTAGTTGTCAACACTTGCTAAGCTCAGGAACCATGCGTTAATTAAAATGACTAAGGAATGAATCAGTATCCATTAAATTCTTCTGGTGATGCTTAAGATTGGAAAAGCAAAACAACAACAACAAAAATGAGCATCCACATGAATTCAGTATCTTACCCATTGACACTTTGCAGAGAAATCAAAGCAGTTTTCAAACTGATGCAAAATATGAATCCTTTCCTCTCCCTGGAATTCACATTTATATGGAGATTTATAAGATCAAATCTATTCTTTTGATGATATGTCCAGATAAGACACAGCCTAGAAAAACATTTTGTCAAACTGAGCATCAAAAACATGAAAATGCTGGACATTTGGACATTTGAATGTGTAAATATACAGCTAGCGTCACTGGAATCTAAGACTAAATTCTAAGACATGTGTTTCAAATACATTTTTAGCATGAGTAGAATTACAAATAAAATATGAGGGGCATACACCAGAAAGTCTTTATTCCATGCCCATAACCACTGGGACAGGTATGTTTTCTCCAATGGAACTGCATTAAGATGTCTTTGACAGCACTCCTTCACTCCCACTTCTCTTTGCGCTTCGAAGAGCCACGCACACAGCTTTTCCAGCACAAGAGCTCGTAGGGCACTCTTCAAGAATGGTAACTAAAATAATTTTGTTGAACCCACACATATGCACACACACTCACAAACAAACTACCAAAACCATGTTGTAGATTTACTTTCAACTTTGTTCATTTCAGTGATCTGGTTTGTAGAACAGTCCCACAAATAGAAGCATGGGGAAAAATCAGAGAGATGGTGAGCTGTAAATGCAACAGGAAAGATTAGTCCTGAGTAAGAGTCAGGGTAGGAATTTACTTTTTTAAAGAATTTTTTAACCCAGGTTTGTCATGGTTTATCCTGGGCTGCATCAAAGGAAGGGTAGCCAGCAGATCAAGCAGATCAAGAGAGGTGATTCTGCCACTCTACTCTGGTCTGGTGAGACCTCACCTGGAGAACTCTGTCCAGCTCTGGAGCCCACAACACAAGAGGGCATTGAACCTGATGAAGTGAGTCCAGAGGAGGGCCATGAAAATAACCAGAGGGCTGGAGCACCTCTCCTAAGAGGACAGGATGAGGGAGTTGGGGTTGTTCAGCCTGAAGAAGAGAAGGCTCCAGGGACACCTTCTAGTGGCCTTCCAGTACCTGAAGGGGGCCTATAGGAAAGACAGGGAGGGACTGTTTACAAGGGCTTGTAGCAATAGGACAAGGGGCAATGGTTTTAAAGAAGGGTAGATTTAGATTGGACATTAGGAAAAGTTCTTTACTATGAGGGTGGTGGAACCCTGGAACAGACTGTCCAGGGAAGTGATAGAGGCCCCATCCCTGGAGACATTCAAGTCCAGGCTTCACGAGACTCTGAGCAGCCTGATCTTGTTGAGGATGTCCCTACTTACTGCAGGGAGCTTGGACTAGATGACATTTGAAGGTCCCTTCCAACCCAGGGCAATTCTATGATTCTATCGCCAAAGAAAATACAATGCATAACTCCATTTTGGGAATATATGCTTGCAATCATATGACACTTAATCAGATATACTAGAGGGAAAATCCACCCACTCTATGTGCCTTGAAAGTGTGACATCTGATGCTTGAAGTGAGGGGTGAGGGATTCAAATAACTCCTTTCCTTTACCCTATCCCATACTTTGTTTACCAACTTCTGCAGTATTTTATATAGAAAGTGCACTATTATTATCTTTTGTAATATTTTCAACACTGAATCTTTAAATGCTTGTACTTTTGTTTATATGATGTGAATAAACCCCCAGTTAATATCCATGTCATTACACAGAGGCTGAAATAAAATTGAAAGAAAATCTCTTCAGTGAAGCATTTATAAACACATGTTCAGTCTGCAGGATAAGGCCTCAACCCCTGGACAGATAACCTTGAAGAAAGGACCAGAGAGATGTGCAGTTTTCCACTGCAATTTAAGGATGAGTCCCCAATAAAGGAATTGTGTATGAAGCTGGAATGGCTCCTCTGGAAATCTTTGTGCAACGTACACAGTGGTGCCTTGTCATAAAACACTGAAAAGGCACTAGGTTGTGTCAATTCAACAGTCAACGCTACAGCTCAGACTGGCTTTCTGGACCACCTATGTTATACTTCTGCCCTCAAGCTGCAGGCTTCAATCTACTAGTGTCAAATGTGAACAAAATTCTATTAATTTAGATATATGTGATCTATTTCATCAGAAAACATGAAATAAAGGCAAGCTGAAAAAGTGAATCACATTTAAAGTAGCACTGTCAACTAGATCTGCAAGTACATCTGCTTACGTACCAGCCAGATTCTTATTACCAGCCCCAGCTGCCTGGCCCTTGTCCTGGCACTCACAGGATTACAGAAATAGTACGTCTCGTCTCATTACATCCACCAGATATAAACAACTTAACACTGCTCATGACCTGCATCTACAGCTGTACTAAGTGTGGCCAAGCTGAAATGGAAAGCATAAACAGAAACACAAGTTTTTGTATAACTAAAACTTAACAATTACAGAACTTTATGGATATATTACAGCTCCACTGAATCCTGGAATTGTTAACAATAACCTCAGTTATACAACACAATTTTCTCAAACATAGTGATGTGTAACAATGACAACCCTTTGCAGAACCATTTTATATGGAAACACATGAAACTTCAATCCTCAATTTTTCTTACCATCTATGTATTACAGTTAAATCTACCGAAGAAATGTGAGCTACCATGTGTTGGGTTTGTGTCCGGGGGGGTTTTGGTAGCATGGGAAGGGGCTATGGGCATAGCTCCTGAAAGAAAAATAGGGAAGATCCCTTGGCTCCAAGGTGGACCCAGCTCACAGCATTCTGCTGGAGAAGCTGGTGGCTCACAGCATAGACAGGTGTCTATGAATAGACAGTATAGACAGACTCTTCACTGGCTTAAAAACTGGCTGGACAGCTGGACCCAGAGAGTGGTGGTGCATGGAGATAAGTCCAGTTGGTGGCCGGTCAAAAGTGGTGTTCACCAGGGCTCAGTATTGGGGCCATTTCTGTTCAGTGTCTTTATGAGTTATCTGGATGAGGGAATCGAGTGCACCCTCAATAAGTTTTCAGACAATAAAAAACTGTGCAGGAGCACAGATATGCTTGAGGGTAAGAAGGCTATTCAGAGGGAACTGGACAGTCTGGACTTCTGGGCTGAGGCCAGTGGTATGAGGTTCAACAAGGCCAAGTGCTAGGTCCTGCACTTGTGTCACAACACCCCCATGCAACGATGCAGGCCTGGGAAAGAAGAGTGGCTGGAAAGCTGCCCAGTGGAAAAGGACCTGGGGGTGCTGGTTGACACCCAGCAGAACATGACCCAGCAGTGTGCCCAGGTAGCCAAGAAGGTCAACGGCATCCTGGCCTGTATCAGAAACAGTGTGGCCAGCAGGAGAAGGCAAGAGATGGTGTCACTGTACTTGGTACTGGTGAGGCCACACCTCAAGTAGTGTGTTCATTCTATTGTACAAAAAAGTCACTGAGCTGCTGGAGCAAGTTCAGAGAAGGGCAACCAAGCTGGTGAAGGGTCTGGAGGACAAGTTCTGTGAGGAGAGGCTGAGGTACTTGGGATCGTTTAGTTTGGAGAAGAGGAGGCTGAGGGGAGACTTTATCACTTTCTACAACTACCTGAAAGGAGATTGCAGTCAGGTGGGTGCAGCCTCTTCTCTCAAGTAAATAATGACAGCACAAGAGGAAATGGCCTGAAGTTGAACCAGGGGAGGTTTAGATTAGATATTCGGAAGAATTTCTTTACTGAAAGAGTAGTCAGGTGCCGGAATGGGCTGCCCACTGAGGTGGTGGAGTCACCATCCCTGGAGGTATTAAAAAAATACGTAGATAAGACACTTTAGGACATAGTCTAGTGGGATGGTGAGGTGGGGTTTTCTTTGTGTGGTGTTTGTTTGTTTGTTTTCTGGTGGTGCTTTTTTGGTTGTTTTGGGGTTTTTTTGAGGTCTTCTCCAGCCATGACAATTCTCTGATTCTGTGTGCTCTCCCTGTCCTATGTCTCCCTGTCCTATGCCTTTTGTTGTATTTTCTCCTCCTCATATCACCAGAGGGAGGTAGGAGTGAACAAGCAGTTGCACTGTGCTTTGGTGCCAGCTGGGTGGACTCAAATCACAACATGCCATTGTCTTGGATCTCTAATACCATTAAGTATTTTAAATTAATCAAATATTGTAAACCTTCATATATGCTGCTACAAGCCTTTTATGTGGTTTACTAAGGCAACCTGTCTGGAAATAAGATATTCAATAAATGATTATAATTACATCTCTTTCTTGAAAGGTATTCGTTCTCTTTGTGTAAATATTAGCATGAGATGTCTGTTATATCACCATCCTCTATTAGAACAAAAGTTATTTGAGATGTAAGTTATGTGAACGAAAACTAGCTACCAGATCTTTTTAGCAATACTGTGAAAATGCATGTCTTTCACTTAAAGGGAAAGTCGATAATTGATAGTAGAAAATAGGCAGCAAAGAGTTTAAAATAACATAACAGAACTGATAAATTGCCCTTTACTGACAGTAAATTCTTAATGTAACCAGTTTTCCTTTTAAGATTGATCAACTTTTCTTGGTACTTTCTCAACATACTCGCTTTAAATTTTTTTATCTATAATTTAAAGATTAGAGGACAGAGAAATTTATTTTTTTTTCCATAATGGATAAATTAATACACATACTGCATTTCATAATGTGTGTAATTTTAAAGTACATGTGTATTTACATTTAAAACAATACAAATTGCACGTGTAGATTCAGCTGTTTAACATATATTATGCTATCAATAAGAAAAATAATCACATTATAGTTTCATGTTATTCTTTTTAGGTACTTGTTAGACATACATTTATTAAGTAGTTAGTCTGTAAATAAAACTACTTAATTTTGTCTTATTCTCTGTGCATCTATTTACATTCCATTTCCACTGAAAAATGCAAATACCTTATTTTCAGTCTCTCTTTCCACTCTGTCTCCATCTTCAGAACTAGATCTAATGTACCTGTCTGTCATAGCAGAGGATAATAAGAAACTCACTATCAGATATCTGTTTCTTTCAAATTCTAAAATGTAGTGTTCTGATATATTAAGTGCAATACCACTCGCTTTTAAAGAATCACACCTTCCTGAAGGAAGATTAAAGGAAGAGAATAAAACCCTTTCTGTATGTCACTATCCCTTAGATTTTTCTTGTCACTTGCTCATCTTCTTTATTTTGTCTTTAATTCAGCTTACACTGACATACCTCCAAAACTGTATTAACAAACACCAACTGGAGGCATTCAACTGCAGTTTTTATCTTGACAATCACCATTTTCTTTTAAAATAAAGGGCATTGTTTCCACATAAAGTGCCGTTAGTAGACTAAACATTTGTCTACTGTTGTAAGAACACAGTCTTGCTGTAGTGATGACATTCAGCTCTGCATGTTTTGAACATAAACCAGATCTCAATTCACCAAGTCCTTAACCACGCAGTTAGGCACCTTCCCACATCCCACTGCTTGCTGGTTAAGTATGTGATTAAGTTGATCACTAACTAATGCAAAGGAAGCAGCAGTAGTAAATAACTAACAGTTGCAAATGAAGCCAAGTATTTTCCAGAGATAAAGCTGATTCATTTCTGCTTCTGACTGCTTCAGTAACTACTCTGAGTTCAGCTTCTTTACAATATATAGGACACATCAGTTTGGGTTTTATTCACTCAATGAAAACACTTTGTTTAGGATACAGCAGGAAATGCCATGAAAATAAGCATGCTGTTTTAAGTTAACAACATTGTCTTTCAAAATCTTGTTCAGGTTCATTACAACTTTTACCAGACTTTGTCTGAAAGCTCAAATCTAATTCAAAAGTCATTTGCAACACTGAATTTTCTTTATGTTAGAATAAGTAAGTTTAACATATCAGAAGAGTTGTATTCAGTCATATCAGAAAAGATATGACTGAAAAGACGGGACCATTTTTCATCCAAAAATTCAGTTCTATCAGTATTAAAATATATTGATACATTGGATACTCTAAAAGTTTTTTGGACACAAGGAAGATTCAGAAAACATGGAAGCAAATCACTGATATTTTTGGAACTAAAAAAATTACTTTTTCATATTGCCTTCGCTTTATTCATAGCAAACCTATTTAAAATAATAATAAAAAAGATTAAGATAAGAAAAACAATAAATTTTGGTTGATCTATTATCTTTTTTACACATGACAGGAAATAAAGACACATTCAAGCTTTTGCTCTTATTTAAAACAAAGGCAAGTTTTGAGATCTCAAAGTCTCTACCTTATCTAAATTTTATTAAACTGCTTCTCACAGGTGCCAAATTCAGTTTTGCAGGATACTTAATCACTCTCTTTTTATGTTGGGTTGTTTGGGTTTTTTTGGAAATTTCTGCAAGTTGTGGAAATATTCATGTAACATACTTTTAATTTCTTCTTTTTCAAGACATCTCATTACCTAAAGATTTTTTCAAGGCATCTCATTACCTGAAGATTTTCTGGTATTACAAGAGATGACTTGCCAGGCAACTTCTTTGTAAACATTTTTCAAGGTTCCTGATCTAATTTTTTCACAGCTCCTAAAGCATCTGTCAGAAGTGATTAAAAAGTGTAAGAATTTATAATACTTTGTCTGAGAAAAAATAATTAAACCAGCTCCAATAAAATGAGAATTACCTGAACTTGATGAGAGTTTCTTTGATAGTTAAAAAAAATGAGGGTAATTTTTTTGTTTATTTTTATGTAAGATTTCTTTTGTATTTTCCACTATAATTTTAGATCTAAGTGGAATAGAAATATCAAATATAATGATAAAATGTTACTGTGGTATCTCTGACCTCTAAGAAAAAAAAGCCCCAGAAATTTCATTAACCTCTCTGTGTGAGATTTAAATTCCACATCAAGAGATGTAGGTAGTTTGGATAATCATCATGTTCTCAAGGTGATATTTGAACTGAAATTCCAAACATTTTGAAGATTGCTTTCCACAATGTGCAACAAGAAAAAAAAATATTTTCCATCCTACAAGGTAAATCAGAGTTAACTTGAGATATGAGTGGCTGAATATGCAAATTCTTTGTTATTTACACATTTTTATATAGCACTTTACTCTTTGAGGAAACAGTCTATATTTATAGAACTGCAAAAACTGGTTCATGAGCAAACCCATGTTCAAAAGTTAGAAGGAAAAGGCTATGGGATATCTGACCTAAGCTGTTCTGAAGATGTACACTGGTTCCATATCTTATAACATCTCTACTTATCAATCAGAGGGTTTTTTTGGAGTTTTTTTAGAAGGCGATTTTTGTTGTTTCCCAACAAGTCTGTTTCAGTCTTTTGAGAAAAAAAAAAAAAAATCTAAAAAAAGAGAAGGAAATGCAATGTCCCAGTTCTTCTCAAAAAACTAGGGCTTGCAAAACCAAGCTTGCTTCAAATTGACCCCTCAAGTACATTTTAACATTCATAATCCTTTCATTTTACAAGTGATATCAGCAGTATGTCCTTCAGAATGTTTCCTATGTTCAAACAAAGTTATTTCATTTACTTATATATTTACAGAGGAAACAATCTAAACTGTAAGGATAATATTTTTATGACTTCCATGTGTTATTTGATTTAGAATTCTTCAGAAAGTACTATGTGGATATTGGAGCTTATTGGAATAGAGTTATAAACCAGATCATGACCCTAACTTCCAATATTCATCCAAATGTACTACCTTCAAGAAGAGGAGACAGTATAAGCTGTATTCTCAAAAAGGCAGACAATATAAAATATCATCTTACATTTATGTGGTAATATGCATGCTGAAAAGGCAAGGGAATTTCCTTGTTTTGCTATTTTCTTCAATATATGGAATACCAGATTTGCAAGAGACACAGTAAATAGAAATGGTGTATTTACCAAAGCAAGGCATATCCAGTATTTGATTGTCGAGCTGGACATACACTCTCTTAAGAAATCTGTCCAGTTTTTAATATCAGAAAAGTAGGAAATAAGGCTGAGAGTATTATTGGTGGGTTCCTGTTTGAGTTGTGTTAGATTAAAGCTATACGAATTTTTAAGTTGTTAGGACATTTATTTAAAACTCATTAAACCTGAGATCCCTATTAACGTTCTCTATCTTATTTAACACACACACACACACACACCCTTTTTTTTTTCTTCTTTTTCTTTTATTTCTGTCCCTACACATCCAAAGTTCAGAAGGATATGTTTTCACTCCCTAGTTTCAGCTCTGGAGCTCAACAGACCTTTCTATCTTCAGTATAAACCAAACTGTCTCAAATTTGTTTCCCAGGAAATTCAAACCCCTCATTTCGCTTCTGACAAATCCTCATTATTGAGTCCCAAGGAGTGTGAATTCCTAATGCTGTACTAGCCTTGCACCAGCAATGAGAATTTTGACTAGATGCTCCAGTGAAATACGCCCCCGCTTCACAGCTCACCTTAAGCAGAATAATCTGTGTCTTCCTTGGACTGGTAGGAACTGATCTGAAACTCTTTCTGAGATATGTCAAAGGCCTGAAGTTACACTTACTGATATTAGAATGCCTGATGGGAAACAAAGGGCTACTCATCTAGGAATTAATTTTTCAAATATCTGGGAATCAAAGGAAAATACTCTAATTAATAACCTAGTAGAAGTGCAAGTGATTACTTTTATGCATGTTTCTGCCCATTAATTTATTTTTTTAAAATGCAACAGATGTTTCTGATGCATTTAAACTGACTATTAATTCCTACAGTGGAAAAAGCAGAAAGCAAAGCAACTGATACTCTGCAGATGGCTTCAGAGAAGAGTCAAGGTAGTAGCAGATATCCAAGTAAAGACTGTCTACCAAGTAGAACGCTAACCAAAGACAGATATTTTCCAGTCCAGGAAATGGAATAGTTTATTTCCTCTGTCCCTACACTGTATTCAATAGTTTATAATTCTTCCACAAATATAAGGGTATCATCTTTTTCATACTCTGCAAAATGATGAGTGTAAGAGATACTCGCATTGTTTAAATCATTGAACCATGTTTCCTGGCTACATGTATGTTACTGCCCTCATCACACTCCCCTAAACTATAAAACTGAGAGTAAATATGCAACACTAATTACTAGCAGCCAAGATATGGCAGGCTTAGTGCCATGCTCCTTTTACCATATATATTAAGTTAGTTTAGACCAATAACTATGAAGTACACAGAATTGTTAAGGGAATACCAACACATATGAGCCTAGTTCATCCTATTTTATGCACTACTGCCGAATTTGAACCAGCCTGTTCAGTCTCATTTAACAAGATACTGGAGTTTACTTATGTAGTGTGTACAATCTCCTTGTTTTGAGCATACAGAGTGGAAGGAAAATCTTGTAACTCCAGAGGTGTGACATATATGAGGCTTGGCTACTCTGTAATTAATCCTCTAGGTAGACATAAAATCAGAGAATAGCACTGCTTCAGTATAGAACAGAAAGAAAAATCTGTCAAGCAAACAATATATTTGAGAGTTAATGGGCCTTCTATTTTCCCTTTAGGCAACTTTTTTGAGGTAATTATTAAGATCCAGAGCCTGTTAGAGACAGGTGATAGACCTATACAGAGGTATGAGAAAGGTAAACAAATAGTAGGGTATAACAGAAAAAGAAATATGTTAATTTTTTAAAACTTCCAGAGGAGAGTTTTCAGATATCTGTGATTACGGACTTAAAAGATCAGAAACATTTAGTAAAACAATCCTACAACACAGCTGAAAGACACTTGAGACAGAGCTCCTAGAAACAGCCATAAGACCACTATTTGGCAATAGTGCAGTACATGTGAATGAATGACACCCATGTTGTGCAATACAGAAGAATTCTCTCCTGGTGCTGAAATGAAAACCAAACCAAATCAAAAGAAAACCAAAGCAGCAGATAACAAAAGAATAAGCTGCTGCTCATTGTCTGGAATTATTATTTTAGTAATCTTATGCACTAGGGAATTAAATTATTATCAAAGACAGTAAGAAAAGTAATCTCAACCTACCCAAATTTGGAAATGGTCAGATTTACTACTGGCATGTGTGTAAATGATGGCTTTAAACCAATGCAGTGCTAGAAGTAGCTATGTGTAATAACAGTAATTTTGCGGAAACACAAATGTACTTTATTGCTTGTTTAGTTGAGAATTAAATTAAAAACACTTCATCACTAAAATTAAACGAAACTAAAAAAAACAGTCTAATTGTCATCTACTTAGAACCAACTGTTCAGAACAGATGGAAGCAAGACTTGTAAAGGGGATGTTCTGAAACAGAGAACAAGGGAAAAAAAAAAGTTTTTCTGTAGCAAAATATTCTATCTAGAATTAACCAAATATTTCACAGAAGAAAAGTACACAACATTTTTATTAATGCTGAATACATATCTGGTCACCCAAAACAGTATTGTTAATCCCCATGAGGAAACGGATTTGCAGGACTGCAATTGAAAAGCTTTCTTTAGGATGTCAAACATCCTCAGGTTTCTATTTTGCATTAGTTTCTGCCTGGAACATGAGAATTTTCCTGCGTAACTCTCTCTCTCTCTCTCTTAGGTCATGTTACTCATTCTTTATTCAAGGTGGGCAAGAAAGACTTCCCTGGCACTCATATGACTTGGTGAGGAAGCACAGCCATTATCAACCTGTTTGCTATCTGATGCCATGGATTTCATCCTGGTTCTGTAACACTTGAGGCCCTGTGAATAAAAATAATAACAACCCATTCCCCTTATCTTAAAACAAAATTAAATACATCTTGGAGAGATTCTTCTCTAGTACAAATCCTATCCTCTTGCTGACCTCATCTACAACAGCCTAATTCCCTTTGTGGTGACAGATAAAAAAGGGTGGAAATAGATGATAGAAAAATAATTGACTGACCACCTTTTTTTTGTAACGTATCAAAAGTTTTTGATTTCCATCTACCATCTGCAGTAGTCAAAGAGGTACAAAACAGACATTTACCACTGCATTTTAACTACCCTTTCCTTGTTTGTTTGCTTTTCATCATCACAGATCTCCTTTCTGTTGCACTGAATTTCTAGCCTTATCATCTACATTGTAACATCACTCTCCTTGGTCATTACAGGTTTCTAGTAATAAAAAAAGCTTCAGGTGGAACCTTTGACATCATGGAGGTTTTAAAAGCTGAAAAGGATTATGGGCATGATTATTCCAAATCGTCCTAAAGGAAAACTATTTTGTAAACTGTCAAGAAGCATGTTTATGCAATGCAGTTTGATTTATTTATTTATTGGTTAACTCATTTGAAAGCCAACAGTCTTGGTTAGTTTTATAATTAACTAGCTTTAACATTGATATACCTTTTATAAATACTACATATTCTTATCTGTACATTACTTCTTTTTCTGCTAACATCATTACTTTAGACACAGTTTACAACATCCATTAGTTTCTATTTTGGTTCATATGAAAAACATAAACTCACAGTATGAAGCTTGAGCTATCCTACTGTCTATAGCAACAAAAATCTACTAAGACCTAAAGTATAGGAAAGGTATGGCATGATAATGCTTTTGTGTCCTTTCTCTAAACTAATATTGATTTTTAGTATTATATATTTATTTCTGATTTCAAAAAGAGGCATATACCAAACTGTTTATCCCTGCCTGTTAATGTATCAATTAATCAAAAACATTTGATGCACACATGGATACACACAAAGGCACAGTGTTTGCATGAAATCACTGTTGAAATTGTTGATTAAAAGAAAAGGTAACAAATGAAAAAGCTTCCTTTTTCATTTATCACTGCTAATAAAATTTACTGAAAGCGAATATATCATTTTTCAGGATTGCTTTCAGTTGCTATATAGTGTATATTACAGTTTGCACAGCAAAAAACACATAATTATTTAATTAAAAACTCCATCCTTTTTGCTCTGCTGAATAAATTATGAAAGTGTGTAAGATTCACATGTTCAGCCGGCTGTCAGTCAACACCCCCAGGTCCTTCTCTGCCTGGCAGCTCTCCAGCCACTCCTCCCCAAGCCTGGAGCTCTGCTGGGGGTTGTTGTGGCCCAAGTGCAGGACCTGGCATTTGGCCTTATTGAAACTCATGGAATTGGCCTTGGTCCGGTGATCCAGCCTATCTACAGCTTCCCTATCCTCAAGCAGATCGACACTTCTACCCAGCTTGGTGTCATCTGCAAACTTACTAAGGGTGCACTCTCTCCCCTCATCCAAATCATTGATGAAGATGCTAAACAGAAGTGGCCCCAGTACTGAGCCCTGTGGGACACCATTCGTGACTGGCAGCCAACTGGATTTAACTCCAGTGACCACAACACATTAACACACAACACATGTTGTGTTATCAACACATTAAACCACAAATATTGGACTAAGGCAGCAGGACCTACCAAGGTAGTCTTTAGACATGTCCAAAGTTCCTGCCTAGAGAGCTCCTGTAGCAGTCAATAACATATCTGTGAAAGTAGTGCAGAGTTCAATCAGTCACCTAATTTTAGGCTGGTGTATTGTCTCAGACCAGGCTATTATCTCTTCTGTGCAGGTGACTAGATAGAGAGTTTCTGGACCACCCAAGTATTTAGTGGCCTAAGTGCATTACATACACACACAGGTTCAGTCCTAATACTCAGCTACAGCAGGGTTATGACTAAAGGACAAACTTCAATTTCATACTCATAAAACACTGACAGGTTAACTTCCATATCTTTTGACACCTGTGCGAAGTGGGAAATGAACACTGTGAAGGCTGAAATAAATGTAGTCTTCTCATTTTGCTTGTGAGAAAACTGTGGAATAGAAGAAATAGTAGGTATCAGAACATTTATAATGGGGGCAGAAGGCTTTTCTATCCTGAAATAAATCAAAAAGTGCTGACAGGTTTCAAGGCATCACCTAAGATATTTGCAAATCTATATTTACAGTTTTAAAGTATTTACAGTCTGTGGTTCTGTCCCAAAGTTATATCATACAAATATCCTTTCTAAGGGGCAAGTTTTTCCAATCAAAATGAGATTACTTCAGATTTTAAATCAATGACATAACTGAGAGTTACATAAATTAGGCAGATATTCCAACAAAGTTGAAGCTATGTAATGATTTAAAAACTGTTGGGTATTTTAGGATTCAATATGCCTCTGAAAGATAATTGCTATTGTATGAAGTACAGCTGAAGCATAGAAAATGTTTCAGAGGTCATAGGTACAGCAGGTTCCTAAGAGAAGCTGACAATTTCCTTAGTAGTATATTCCAGTATATTCTATGCTGTGGATGTGCTGTCATGTTTATCTAAAAGAAACCTGGTAACAAATTTCTTGTGATAACCATGAATGAATTTGTTACTTGATCTGAAGTTTTCCCATTCAGCAAACAAGAAGCTGCCCTAAGACCAGAAATCTCTTCTAATCATTCCTCTGATCTGGAATCTGAAATGAGTTCTGCAGAAGTTAAAGAATAAACCCTGAAAAATATCTCAACAAGTTTATGAGTTTTGTGTTTCATTAAATTTGTGCATGTCCCACAACATGACTGTCCAGGCTGCATTCAATCCCAGTTTTAGATCTCTAGCTTTGTAGACCAGACTGAGAGACAGTAAGACTAAACAGAGTCGACTCACTTCAGTATCTTACATACTAAACATACCCTGACACATCTCAGATTTGTGCATGAACTCAGGATTTCTGTTAGGGCTGTATGTGAAGTTCCAGTGGAGAGACAAGTACATTAAACAAGTTCAATTCTCACAGAATACCTACAATTTAGAATTGAACAAGCTTACTTCACGACAACAGAAAATGTGAGGAAAACAATAGATGTATTGGAAAAACTCTTCCAGTATGAAGCTGTATGAGGAGTTGTCCTGGTTTGAGTGAAAACAGAACTAATTTTGTTCAGTAATTTTACTTTTCAGCTCAGTTCTTTTAATTAACTGCACTTTCTGAAGTTAGCAGCCTGTTTTCACAGA
>WUAM01000269.1:9339030-9362495 GCA_024336885.1 Actenoides hombroni | reverse complement strand
GAAGAGAAGAGAAGAGAAGAGAAGAGAAGAGAAGAGAAGAGAAGAGAAGAGAAGAGAAGAGAAGAGAAAGGAAAAAAGGAAAAGGAAAAGGAAAAGGAAAAGGAAAAGGAAAAGGAAAAGGAAAAGGAAAAGGAAAAGAGGAAAGAAAAAAAAAAAGAAAAAAAGAGTAACCTGAATGTGAGGAGATAATTTTGCACCAGGTGAACTTGAAGAAATTGGGAGAGGAAGGTGATTATTCCGTCCTCTATTTTTCTGGATAAGGCTTTTAAAAGAGAAAAATCTCTGAGCAAGAGGGTAAAGCTTTTGTCTTTAAGGTAAATACTCTTACTCTTGACAATAATGGCACAAAGGGATGTACAGGTACCTACTCAAAGAAACATGATTTGGGGAAAAGAATTAATTTTTTCTTGGCTTTCTGTGCCCTTTTTCCCCTACCTCCAACTTCACTTCCAAACTGACAACCCCCACCTCAAAACAGAAGCACATTACTGGAACTAATAAAAAATTTTTTTTTACATTCCTTTTGATAACACATGCTAAACTCATATCTGAGCTAAATAAACACAGTAGATCTTTTGCAGATACCCTACTTCTGTTTAAGAATATTTCTATATGGAATAGCAATTACTATTTTAAAATATATAGTCTTTAACCTAAAGAAAATCCAATTTCCCTAAAAAGTCAGTATAGTTTCATATAATCTGTGGTCAGATTCTCTACCACTATCAATGGATAAATCATTATTATAATTATTGCATATTATTACTATTTACATTATGCAGTTGTGAGCACTAAGTTGTAGAGTTTTAGCTGGTTGTAGAGCTTCAGTCTTGTATCTGTCATGATTGCTCAAGTGAAATGAGAATGTTCATTCCTTTGGAAGATAAACCTCAGTTTCACAAAAGAATTCTGACTTAAATTAGACAACTGATACAACGTAGAATATAGGATATATCCTCCATGTTTGGGAAATAAAGTCAGAATAAAATTACCATTATGATCTTCTGTTCATGCTTTTGTGCTTTTAGCATTACAACTCTTAGTAACCACTCCTGTACTCCCCTCTAAGGCTTTCACATAAAAAAATAAAAATAAAGAGCTTGCACTTTAATGTCTAGGTAATATGCTTTTCACAATGCAAAAGAAAGATCTAAGTGAATGGTTTCCTTTGATAGTGCTCCCTCCTGGTACTGTGCCACAGTGTGAGAAATAAAATAAAAAAACCAAACAGCTGTATGTTAGGAAAAAATGAAAGGCTTGTGGTACAGAACTGAAAAAAGCAACATGCTTACCCAGTATTTCGGGTAAACAAATTTGACATTAGATTCCAAATTGACTTCCACAGAAGAATTATTCTTGTCTGGTGGGGAAACTATTTTTTTCTTCTTATTCAGGGAAACCAAAACAGTATTAGGACAACTGAAACTGAAACCACTATGTCAACAGTCAAAACAAACAACACTGTTCAAGAAATGTACCACAGTGTAGAGCTTTGGCATGACTATGTCCAGAATGTCTGATTTTAATCTCCTTACACAAGAAGCAAACTGATTGTTTAAAAATAATTTTGCTCTAAAGTTGCAGGCATCCCAATATCATTCAGGAATTATTATCTTTCTTTCTCTATGAGTTGCCTTTTGTTGTTGTTGTTTTCCACCCCACCCCTTGTCCCAAACAGCTGTACTCACATTATTATTTAAAAATAAATAAATAAATCAGCAACCCAAATCCCACAGCTCCTCCACAGACATGCATCTGTTGTATTAAAGTATTCTTTTAATTGCCTGTTAAGAAAACTAAGCTCCAGATTGGTGGGGAAGCAGTACACAATGTCATTTTTCCACTCAAGTAAAACTCTTGTTAAGGCCAATTTAATCTGACTAGAAATACTAACATTTACACAGCTGAATCACTTTCTCCCTGAGAGTAGAGCTCATGTAATAAAAAAGGAAACCAAACCAATACAACAACCCAACCCCCCCAAAATCCCAACTTATTTCTTTAGGTGTCAAGAATTACTCTAGGGTTAAGGTTGCATCCATGCTTCTATTATTAGCATACTTTATTACTTCATTAATTTTATTTTTGTCAAAGAATTAATATGAGGAGGAGTAGGATAATTTCCTCACCTCATTCACTTCCATAATCACAATCCTCTCAAAAATCAACTTTCAAGTTAGAACTTGATCATACAATTTCTTTTAGAATTGCCACACAGACCAGCCATGGTTCTGCCGTGCCAAGAACTTCTAACAGTAATCTTTACAAGATAGTTAAGAATACAAAAAAAATGCAGTTACAGAATAATATTCCACAGTGGAAGTATCTTCATGAAGGCTAAAATGAAACTGTTAATTGATAATTATTCTCCTTTCAGGAAAAGTTTTTCTAAAACTTAGTCCAACCAATCAAATAAACTTGAACTGTTGACACAAAAGCAAGGAGCATGCAAAAATAAATAAAATCAGAAAGTACCTTTTGACCTGAAAAATGACAGTCTGCTGTCAATGCCACTTATAATAACAAGATGATAAATTTATTGGGTTTTGATGCAGGTAAACAAAGCTTATTTAGTTTCTGATTTAACAGTGATAAAAGCATGACAATGAAAAAGAGGACAGGCTAAAAAATTCACACAAAAGATATGAATCTATTTAGAATCAAATTAAGTGCACTGATATTTTTAAAACATTTCTTTACACTGCTGTAAACTATTAAACAGGAATAAAGTAGAGTGGACATAAATTCCACTATGAACAGAATAAATAGGATTTGGTTTTTTAAACAAAATATCAGAATTGGTAATCCTGATAATGGCTTATCATTTAAGTCAACACAGATCTGGCATATCAACATACCAAGTACTCTGGTGGAGGAACAATATGAGTAAAATATATTCTTCTACTGCTGTGGGCCACTGGGAATTATTCAAAAAGGCAACTTCATCATGGAGAATATGGTTATTAGGGCAGAATCTAAAGATAGCAGTGCATATTACACTTACTTGTAATAAGAATATTTGCCCCAGATAAATTATGAATGTATATGAATAAATAAAAATAGCAATATAGGTAACAGTGATGTGAACTGTTAGACTTCAGCCTGGTTTTGTTGTCTTCATCACAGTAATAAGCATTTGAGTCATTTCCAGTTAAAGATTTCAACAGATAAATTAAAAGAAATAGGACTTATTTTATTTCCTTTTGGTCATAAATAATCTTACTACAGAGTTCATAGCTAAAACTAATCAGGAAGCTCCTTTCATCTCCTTCCCCCCACCCACTGCAATTTCTGAGCTACTGAATACTGTTAGCCTAGATCATAAAGTCTTAATCCAAAAAACATTTGGAAATCTCACATACAATTTAAAAATCATGTCAGCTCTTCTGAAATGTATGCTTTGATAGGCTTTGACAAGATTTTTATTTTTAAACTCTGTGCAAACTTGTTTAATAAAGATGTGTAACTTTATTTAAAAACTTTCTAAAATTCTGTAATGAAAAGCACTTTTGAACCAGTAAATGAACTGAGTGAATACAGTGAAATATGTAACTTTGCTTAGCTGAAAGATCTGGTTATTACTTGTGTGGAAAAAAAGTAAATGGAAAAATCTGTCAAAAATGACAAGTTCATTTTTGATGGATAAGCATCCTAGAAAACAAAACCACCAACACCCACCACCTCCTTGGCAGACCTTACTTGGAATATTATTATGCTATGCATGTAAACAGAAGAAATTACTTGACTGAAGTGGTAGTATCACCTCTGATAAAGAAATAAAAATATGAAATAAAAATGGAAGGTGAAGGTAGGAATATTACTCTTACTAATCATACGGTAACAAATAGCAATCTCCCTTGTGAAGAGGGAGAGAGAGGAAGATGGGAAATGAACAGTTAGTAACTCTTAATGACACAAGTTCAGCTATTATACTACTACAGTTAATTTGTTCCCAACCTTTCCTCACACCAACACAAATTTCTCTGGACCAGATATGTGTTTTCCTGTATCTAAAAAATTTTATTTAATACAGGTGTTCAAAACAGATGGGATTGCAATGCAGCCTTTTCATTCTGTGCAGTAAAGAGCCTCATTGCACTGTGGTAGAAATCAACCTGGAAACCAGACTGAAGCATATGCAAAGACCTCAGTGAACTGACATGGACTCAGGGACCAAACAAGCTAGTGGGTGACCTGGGAAACAGAGACACAACTCAAAAATGCATGTAAGGAAGTATTCCCCAATCTTCTTTTTCCCGCTCCAACAGGCTGTAAAGAACTTTTGGACCATCTAATATAACAGATGCCAGAAAAATATGTAACTAATTCCAATTAATGAAATAAAGCAGACATTCATATTTAGTTTTAGATAAAGGAACTTGTTCACATGAAAATCATGAAGTTTTAGTATTAAAAGATAAGATTGATTAATCTATTATTTAATTTTTATGAAAATCAAATGAACAAATAAATTTAAGAACAAAGAACTTAAGATGTCAAGCATTTGTTGCTTCATAATTTAAATTCCAAACTATTAAGAAAACCTGAGATTCAATCTAGGAATTTGAATTGACCAGCCACAACAAGGCAGAAAATAAGCATCTGCCTCTTCAAATGACTTCCAGCATTGTTTTTACAAGATGATGTAATATAGGCATCAATTGCTTCTTATGACTTAGAGGATACAGAACAAAACACAAAATAAAATCAGTGACTGCCTCGTCCTCCAAAACAAAAAGCCTTCAAGCTTTCTGTATATATTTTTTTTTAATTCCTGAAATTGTCACAGCTTTCCTGAATAGTGAGCTACAAAACAGGGGCTAAGCAATGCCAGTGATCTAATAATCTCCTTTTTCCAAGTCATAACAGATAAGCACAGGATCTAAATCACTTAAATGCTCCGTGTTGAGATTCTGATAACAGAAAACTATGTCCTATAAAGTTGCAGACACACTGTAATTAACCAAGTGACCTCTGAAAAATTATGCTATTTCAACCTCTTTACTTGTGACCCTCCCAAGTACCTATAATTCTACAGAGCTGTACTAGCATGAAATGCATCAAACTGTATTTAAAAACTGCAACCCCTTTCAGCTTTTCTTATGTGATCCATAGCATATATTTAAAATGAGAATGTATGCATATAAAAACATACTTAGACACTCAAACATTTGCATATTTTTTGCATTTGCAGGGTGTCAAATGGAAGGGGACAATCTGTTTTCTGTAGTGCCCAGCAATAGGACAAGGAACAATGGGTATAAACTTGAGCATAGAAGGTTCCATCTCAACATGAGGAAGAACTCCTTTACTGTGAGGGTGAAGGAGCACTGCAACAGGCTGCCCAGAGAGGCTGTGGAGTCGTCTTCTCTAGAGACTTTCAAAACCCATCTGGATGCATTCCTGTGCGACATGCCCTAAGTGTTCCCATGTTGGCAGGGGGTTTGGATTCGATGATCTCTACAGGTCCCTTCCAACGCCGAACACTCTATGTTTCTATGATACATACACACACCCATACAACATCCCAAATTACTTTCCCGAGAACAATGAATTTGGCCCAGTAAGAATGCTTGCACCTGAGAAGTGCCAATCGCTTGAAATCTCAAAGTATTTGAAGGTATTTCATTAACTGCAATGAAGGAAATAGAAACATTGGTATCTTGTTCCGAGGTAATAGACAACCACTCAGGTTCACTACCCATTTAATACTAATGCCTAAAGCAAGCTGTACAACTGAGTTGGGCAGTGCTGCTCTGGAAAGCTGTCAGAAAGTGAAAAATGAGGAATAAAGAGACCTTTTATCTTTAAAACAAAAACTTTTAGGAAATACTAAAGCTCTGTGTTACTCTACTCAAATAAAGAGGAAAAGAAATTGTTTCAGTGAAGTCTACGTAGGTTTAGAAAGGTACCTTTGCATGCACAAAAAAAAAAAAAAATACAAAAAAATACTTTTCTTTCATCCCTAATTTTCCCTGAAGATTCTGACATCTACTGTGGTAACAGGAAATACCTAATATACATATATGACTCACAATTTCTTGTACATTTGAATATTTAAAATATTTAAAAAATTTAAGAAGTAAAATGACCTATGTTCTTTAATAATACATTTCAAAATTAAAAAAAAAAAGTGAAGTACACTTTTATACATGCTTTCTTAATAAAAATTTCTTAGACTCTCTCCAAGGACACACCTGGATGTGACTACGGGATGGCTGAACACTGACATTCTCTTGGTACGTTGTGTGCCAAACTGTTGAGTATTTCCTCCTGAAGATCAGCCCAGCACTCCCCTTGGAAGTTTTTAAGACCAGGCTGGATGGGGCTCTGAGCAGCCTGATCTAGTGGGAGGTGTCCCTGCCATTGGCAGGGGGTTTGAACTAGATGATCTTTAAGGTTCCTTCCAACACTGACTATTCTATGATTCCATGAAACACTGAACCTTATGTAACCTGAAAACTTCTGAAATCAAGTCCTCGAATGACTGAAAATTTGACACTATTTTCCATGTCACTTGAAGGTCATTTATGTACATCCCTTGCATCACTCACCTTCCCCTTATCACTTTAAGCTATACTTTCCAAAATGAGATGATTTATTCCTTTCTAGATTGTTTCTACCTTATCTGAGGAAAGTAGGAGTGTGTTTCAACCCCAACATTCCCTTACATAAAGAAGGCTTAACCACAACCCAGAAAAGATCAAAACCATCCACATTCTGAAATCATCACTGAATTTCAAGACCTATAACTAAAAATTATTTGTTGCAGTGTGCAAAAGAATGTTTGCCAGAATTTCAAAGTACAATGAATAGAACCCTAAAAGTCACAAGATTAACGATGTTTGCTTATGCAGCTCACATTTCATCATGAGCTTGAAAGTCCCAAATAATTTTCTGATGAATAGGAAGCCAGGCAAAAACAGCCGAGAGATAAAAAAACCAAAAGGCAACAAACAAACCACAAGCCCTAAGTATGATCAGAGCTGACTCAGAATGAGATTCAAGAGCTACTGAAACATGAGTTAATAAAAGCAACGGGACAAATGCACTTTGTGATGTATGCAGGCTGAAATTGAGACCAGACTGGGAGGAAAGAAATTGACTGAGCTCAAATGCAACATTCTTCTCTTTCCCTTTGGGAAAAATATAATTTGAAAGATTAGAACAGGAAGAAAGATTAACACAGAGGAAAGCAGTAAAGAAAGATATTTTTGCCAGAAGTGACAAGTATGTCCCCTCTCAAAAAGAGTCAAGGATGACAAAAAAAAATAATTAAAAATTATTCTTTCTAGATTAGTTGAGTGCCAAAATGGTGTATAAAGACAGCAACTGAATTATTATTAAAGGCCCTCAACAGCATGAAAGTGATTTTCTTCTTTTTTTCTTTTTTTTTTTAACAAAAAGCCCTCAAAAGACAGCATACAATCTTCTGTAATCTTGCTCGAGATGATGATGTGACTTGCGAACTTGTGTCAAAAGGATGGAGAAAACAAAACCAGATACAGGAATACATACAGACAGGTAACCTGTAAGGACATCAGACGGCCTAAGAGAAGACTTGCAACACAGAAGCAAGAAACCTCAAGCTCAGCTCATGCATTTTCTTTAGCATCTTCTTTAGTGAAGCACCATTTTTCTTTTTATTTTGGTTTTCAGTTGAATATAAAAAAAATTCCATGTAACCACCTACTACCATGATTAAAATAAAATTGTACCAAATTAGCAATCAGTCATTTCAAGCTCCTAAAGGCAAAATAATTTTCAGTATCTTTTTCTTTCAAGAAGAAATAAAGAGACTTGGTTCACACTGCCCAGGTAAAGTTGAGCATTCTGAGATTATAACCACTCAGACTTCTGAACTGAAGTTTATTGCTGAAGGAATCTTTAACTAAAAACGTAGAAACAAAGAGCATGCAGGGGAGAGGAACTATAAATATCTCACTAGCATAAGCTAGTAACAGATCTGAGGCAGAGCTGCCCAAGCCATTCACAAGACCAGACAAGTAAGGAGCATTCACACCACCTCCAGGGCACCACCATTTGCAACTAGTGAAGCAGTAGAATAGACCAGAACTGGTGATATTAGTCCTTCTTTAAGGCTGCCTTGATATGCTACACAATCTTGAGCAAAGGATTTAATTCCCTTATGAATTTAATTCCCTGTTTATGCTGCCTCAAGCACACAGACTAAACTCTTCCAGGGCCATTGTTTTCATAAAATCATAGAGTGGTTTGGGTTGAAAGGGACTTTTAACGGTCATCTAGTCCAATTCCCTTCAATGAGCAGGGACATCTTTAATTAGATCAGGTTTCTCAGAGACCTGTACAACCTGACCTTCAGTGTTTCCAGCGGTGGGGCATCTACCACCTCTCTGGACAATCTTTTCCAGTGTTTCACTAGCCTCATTGTAAAAAAATTACTTCCTCATGTCTAGGCTAAATTTCCACTATTTCCATTTAAAACCATTACCCCATCTTTCTTGTAGTCACCCTTTAAGTATTAAAAGGCTGCAATGAAGTCTCCCCAGAGCCTTCTAATCCCCAGGCTGAACAACCCCAACTGTCTCAGCTTGTCTTCTTCAGAGAGGTGTTCCATCCCTCATGGTCCTCCTCTAGACCATGGTCTAACAGGTCAATGTCTTTCTTGTGCTGAGGTTTCCCGAGCTGGACATGGTACTGCAGGTGGGAGTACTCACCAGAGCAACATAAAGGGGGAGAATCACCTCCTTCGACCTGCTGGCCATGCTTCTTTTGATGCAGCCCAGGATACCACTGGCTTTCTGCGCTGCACCCGCATACTGATGGCTCATGTCCAACTTCTTTCTGAACCAGTACCTCTACGCCCTTCTCTGCAGGGCTGCTATCAATCCACTCATCACCGAGCTTGTGATTCCTGCAACCCAGGTGCAGGACCTTGCACTTGTCCTTCTTGAACTTCATGAGGTTCACATAGGCCAACTTCTCTATCTTGTCCAGGTCCCTATGGATGGCATCCCTTACCTCTGGCCTGCTCACCACACCACACAGCTTGGCAGTGTTGGCAAACTTGCTGAGGGTGCCCTCAATCCCACTGTCCATGTCACCAATAAAGATGTTAAAAATGCTGGTCTCAATACCAATCCCTGAGGAGCACCACTTGTCACTGATATTTTATTCTATATTATGACAGTGTCACATGAGCACAATCTTGGTTAAAAAGTTAGCAATTTTGAGTACAAGACACATTTGGAGCAGGGTAGAGAGTGACATGCAGCATCTGGAGTATGTGAAGGAGATCAGGGTCCTACGGTGTTTAGGCTTAGACAGGTACAGGAGCAAAGAAGACAAAGAATCCACAGAAGAAAGAAAAACCCTTAACAGTAACATATTTCCTTTTTGAGGGGTTGCATTTCCAGCCCCCAGGGAATTTCAAGTAGCATGCTTAACCTCCACCTTGGGAAATGAAAATACAAGTCAGCATACAATCATTGAAAGATTTCCAGTGTCTGCTTGAAGTGGTTTCCATAAGGTAAATCAGTAATACTCTTTCTATGTTCCCTTTGTTTCCAGGTTCTTTTTATTCCCCTTAAAACAAATCATGAATTTTATTATTTTAGCAAATTACAACAGCAATTTTTATGCAGATCGCTTCCACCTCCAGTGAAGCATACCGTGTCCAAGATTAACACAGAGCGTGATGCACAATAGAACATTAAAAAAATTATGTATCTTATTTTCCCTTAGTAAGACTGCTGCCACCAATAGCAGACTTGAATCTGCCAATTGTAATTACAACTCTAGGATTTTATTGTCAAATATATTTCCCAGATAAATGGTTCTTGCCTTTTCAATGATTTTGACTGATGGGCTGAGCATGCAGTTATCTTTTTTTTTTTTAAAGCTGGAGTGCATAGGGTAATGCAAATTTTCTTGCCTTTTTACAGGCTATACAAAGCCTTTTTACAAATGTATTTTTATTTTTAGTGCTTGTCTCTTATCTGTATGGCTTATTTTACATGAATTTGCAGTCCTTTGCAGCAAATCAGATTCAAGTGTATCATTTATGGGCTACATACAAAGACAGTGGTGGGAGCATTAATCTCTTCTTTTCAGCAAGCTAAGTCTCAAGAAGTTCCCACAATCCAGCATTAACAAGCTATTTATTTCATTTACCATCTTAATGACTGAAGAAAAAAAAATGAAAATGATGATTGCTTGTTTGTTAATGAAAGGGTGCTGTGGTTAACCAGCAGAAAGACTATTAAGCATCATAAAATTGCCCTTGAAATTTGACACTTTTAGTATCTCATTTGATGTGCCATACTTCTAATGCAAAAGAAATAAAATGATCAATAAAGATTTCACCTAACTCTCAATTAGATAATGTCATGGATTTGTGGGAGAAAAATGAGAAAGGATAAAAATAGAAATATTAAAGCAGATTAGGTTATTGAACAGTAAAAGATGGCATGGATTGAGTTTTCACTATTTAAGATGCTAAGTTAACTGCCTTATAAAAATGTGGACCTATATATTTTTGTATGTATTGCCCATATTTTTGTCTATCTATCACTCAAAGCATGAGCAGCCTCTATAGGACAAACTACTGGCACGCCCTGTGCGAGCCTGTGCTGCGCTGGTGGGTGTTATGATAGAGATATGTCCTAGCCTGCCAGGCAGCTAGGAAGCTGAACAGCTTCCTAATACAGAATCATAGAATGTGTAGTGTTTATTCCCCATGCATGTAGAGTGTTTATTCCCCATGCTACATGCACATATAATCTGTACCTTGTAATATGTTTATGAACATGAGAACATAAGGTCTATGTGGATCAAGGGGTGTAACATAGTGATTCTGACCAGGAGGCCATTGTATCTCAAGGATTTGGTGATCTGCATCACAATTAACCAAAATACATGCAGACCTGTGCTGTGCTGCATGTCCAGTGTGGCTTCAGGCAGTGCTGTGCTGCACAAGTCCTGTGGCTGCAAGGCAAACTCAATCAGCTCATTATAATAGAGAGGTTTCCAGGAAGCTCCCACTTGGTACCAGCAATTACAGCACCTGCATGGCCTCACCTTTATCTAGAAGTGCAGGAAGAAGTTCTCATGAGAACATTCTTTATGAATAGAATAGTTTTCTTGTTAGAAACTTATATATAAGAGCTCAAAGGAACCTCTCTCCTTGGATAGGATTCTTGTAGCCTGACATGAGAAATTCATCCACAGACAGTCTGAAGATGCATGAACACAAGTTGTTCAGCATCTGAAGGGACTTAGGATTTATTCCTTATATGTAATTTTCTTTTGTTTTTATCTTATTAAAAAGGCAATTTTATTTACATGGTGTTGTCCCATCTTTCTCTTGCAATGCATCTCAGCCCTAGTGCAGAACAGTCTCTGAAGTTAAAAACTTCCTTTGCCAGCAGATCGCTGAAGTAGAGTACATTTATGACTAGAGATGTCACTATATTCCACACTGATTTCATCCTGTCCCAAAATCTTGGCTGACTTTTAGCTACACGGTTGTCAACTGGTGAGTTCTGTAAGTAGCATTAGAAACTTAGTCTTGCAAAGAAAAAGAACTAAAGCTATACTATAAACTTACTGTCACAGCAATTGTGAACATCTTAAGTTAAGGCATTGGTGACCAAAGTGGGACTCCTAAGTAAAACTTGGGGTTTTGAAGAAGTCACTGAAAAGAGCACCAGCTGGCAAGGTATAACCTAATCTAGCTATAGGAAATGGTCAGGAAAGATAAGAGATCTTAAGTGACATCCCTCTCCCAGGCTTGGTCCCCATGTTTTGTTGCACATATAAACTCTTCCACCATGTAAAAGTGTCAGTGCTGAACTTGCTGACTTGCAGGTAGAAGCCCATGGCCTGTCTTTCTGCACAGCAGAGAATTAGTTTCTTCCTTTCTAGATAAAGCTGCAGGAGGCTGAAGAGTAAGTAGAAAAATGTATTTCAGTACTGCATGGCAGAAGGAGGATTGTATGATATCCTGAAATGGAACTAAGGAAAATACCATTTTTAACGAGTCTTTAAGACTTACTTTATGAACTGCACATGTAGATTGTAAAGCATCACTTAACCATATTCATTAGCATAGCTAGGTATGATTGCTGTTGGTCTCAAATCACTTTGTTGCAATTCCATTACTTGTTATAACGTTTATTGTTACAGATCTGTCCTAACCTTACTCTTCATTACTAACAAAAGTAATTCTACCTCACAACTCTAACATAAATGTCCCATCTGTAACATAATTTTTAAACAAGGTCAGTATAACCTTTCACATTTAGTTTCTGTGTCAACAATGCAATTTGCTTATGCCAAGCATGCTGCTTAAGATTTCCCTACTTATATTTCTGCACAGTTAAAACACTTGAATATAATCAGCCCTTCCTCATTCTGAGCTTCAGTGGATCCTAATCTTTAAAGTAGCCTTCTGAAGAGGACAGATATTTCACCATTCATTTGCATCAGTGCCACAGCTACCAGCTACAGTGCATTTGAAACAAGAGGGTTCCTCTTCTCCAAAGACCTCACAGTAGGAGATCAAATGTTAAGATAAAACAACAACAGCAGTGGAGCTGATAGGATTGCAGCTCCATTCATTGCAACTGTCTTGGGGATTTAAAGCAAACCCACTATCTACAGTGGAGTATCAATGAAAGATGTAAGATCAAGGAAACAGACAGCTTTGTTAATGGGACTTTGATACTGTGACAGAACTCATGGTGATAAAGATAGGAAAGTCACAGGCAGAGTGCATAAAGCATTGACTAGAGGAAACAGAGATGTCTAGGGGCAATATGAAGTCCAACTCAAAAGAACAAGAGCAATGAGGTAGTAGAGGAAGGGCTGCAATCATAAAAGTAGGAGGAAAAGTCGAACATCTTCAACAGTCTTTCAAAGATCCAGAGTCTATTTTTCATTAAAATAATCTTTATGAGGTATAAAGCTTTACAAACTTTGTCAAAATAAAGATTTTTTGAAAGATACTGTTACCAATTCCATTAATTGCTTGCCTTAAAAAGTGAGAACTGTACCAAAAAGACAATAGTGAAAATAGAATATCACTAGAGTGAACAAAAGTGTGATTTGGAAAACACCAGTCACATTTAATTACTGAAATCTGAAGAAGTACTTTTTAAAAGATTCAATACTTTGTCTCACTTTATTTCTCCAGCCCTTCATTTTGGAGTCATTCTGCTTTTACCCAATAACTTTTTCAAAAGTCAGGAAGCAGTACCAGTGTTTCTAAGTGCACAAACAGCAAGCAAATTATGAAAATGTCTTTTGATGGGAAGAAACCTAACACCAACCACTGCAATAAAAGATTCCTTCAGCTCTACACTTCAGAGACTTTCATCATGCTAATAGTGCCTTAATCACATGTTTGAATGCAGGTAGCTTCCTGAAATACATTAACATTATTCATACAAAATAACAAGGAATGCCTATTTCTACCCTTTTACAGGTGCATGTAGGATTTCAACACTTCTGTGAGGAAAGCTTTTCTAAGTAATGGCCATAATTGACTAAATCATTCTAAATACGTTTTTTGATAACAGTTCATAGCATATATTGAATTAGATACATTTAATTATCTCTTCTATGCTGCCTTTATTTCTCAAGTAATGCCAAAATACAGACTCCTGTCTAGAATCAGAAAAGAAATAATTCCTTCCACAGAACCATAGAGAAATCTGAATTTTCCTTCACAGATTTCAGCCAGAATTTGAAAATGAAACTTAGTAGAATGAGAATAGTGTTCTGATGCTGAGCAAACTACTAGTTTACAAACAAAAAATTAAAACAGAAACAACTGAAAATACTACAATACGATAAAAAAAAATTATAAAATCCTAACATAACTATAGCTAAGTTAAAAATATGAAAGGAACAGATTTTTTTTTTCTTTTCTATTAAGTACACAGTAGATATTAAACCAATAATTCATAATAAACCTAATAGCTAGTCTCAGGAAAGTGGGAAGATAAAACAGTAGGAAGTAGGAAATTATGCATAAAATAGTATCATATAAGCCTCCTGGATTTTACACTTAGATTTTATGGTATGTTGTAGTAGATACTGTGGGCCCTTGGGCACTTTGCACTGGACCCAACTATGCTTCATCAGTTACCATAAGGATGTAAATTTTACCTATAGTCTATTAATTTTTTCCTATTACTTCGTAAGGAAATAGCATTAAAAATGAGTGTGATGTGGCAATGGTGTTGCAAAATGCCACTGAAATATTTTTGTTTATAACAAAAAAACCATGAAGAAGTGCAAAAGGCTTACATCCAGGGATGCTGGCAAATACATATTTTCATCTAGAAATAGCATTTGGTGATTATTGCAAAAACATGCCATTCACATACAGCCTCATTTCTTACATAAAAAAAAAAAAAAAAGCCCCAAATTTAAGTACCATTTTTATACTTAGTCCTTTCTGTGTCTAAAGCTCTCCTTTTCAAAGCAGCCTTCAACATTCCTATTCTTGAAAATTTCTTTTCAAAAAGTTGGTTCAGGTTTGGACATCAGATGTCATGTGCCACAGTTTTTTCACAGCACTTACGAACATCTCTTTACAATTGTTTTCTCCTGAAAAAATTCAGCTTTATAAATACCACTCTATACAGGAAATCTTGGAAGACTACCACTATTCTACTAATTCATTTTGTTAAATGTGTTTTATAACAAAGCCAAGTATGTTCCAAGTAAATATTGTCTTTCATACTGTCCTGTAAGCAGGGCATGACACAATACAAAACCTATCAAATGTATAAGCCAATAAATTCCAGGAGTCACATTATCCATTTTAGCACTGAATCATTCTGAATTCATAAGTTATACATGGACTGCCCAAAGCATCATAATTAGAGCCCCCAAAGTACAAGAGAGCCATGGCACACAAGAACATGTTTAAAACTAGGCTATTAAAATTGTCTGTTGAATTTTCAAAAGATGTGTTTCAAATTTAGAAGTACCTAAACCGTGAACAGACTCCTCCTCACACTGAGAAAGGTCAATGCTATAAATCCTGCCCATGTGCAAACCCCTAACTCTTTGATTATTTCTCAAGTGAAGAAATTTCTAAAAGCTTAAGCTGAAAGTTTACCAAAAGCTTTCCTTACTGTTCAGCGCCTCAGTATTTGGATTATACAAACCAATTTCTCTACTTCTGTAACACAATGCCGTATGGAACAAATAAATAGTAATAAAGTTTTTTCTGATTAAAATTTGTTTTCTTATTTAAAAGCTTTATGTAATACTTTTTAAAGAAGGTAAATGTCAACAGCTAGAAAGCTGAGATATGTAGGAGAGAACAATTGAAAAAGTAGCTTACATCATTCAGCATATCTGCAGATAAAGCTAGAGAGTGGGCAAAGAACGGAGAGTTTGAAACTCTACCCCCTTTGAAAGGTTTGATCAGGTCTTGTGGCTCCCTATACCTTCTCAATTCCTTTGCTATTGAATAGGCACTCCAAAAGGCTCTTTCCAGGCAACCTTATAGTTAACTATTTTCCAGAGAATCTCATCTATACTCCTTTGATAAATGTCTCTCTTCTACAGTATTTTTGGGTGCTACTATACTGAGAGATAATTCCCCTTTAAATCCTGAGAAAACAAAACAAAACAGGAAAGTAGGAACAAAAATAACCCAAGGTATAGTAAAGTTCCTACTTATCTCCCTTTTCTCATTTGGAAATAAAGACCAGTATGGAGTATCAGCTACCTCACTATTGTCTGGAGTAAAGTGTGGTGCTGATGGATAAGTAGCTCAAGTATTTAGCCACATATGCTATGATAGGAAGAAAATAAAGTGGTGTCTCCATCTATGACAGAAAGTGGCTAAATTAAAGGGCAGAACTCAACATCTTCAGTTTCACCAGCAGATACATGCATATGACCAGGCCACTAGACTACTTCTTATTGTCAAAAATACAGTGAAGGAGGCTTAAACTAATCCAACTTTAATGTGACAAAAGTGTGTTAGGGGAAGAAAAAAAGTCTTGCCACATGAAGTGACAGAAAGTACCTCAACAATGTTACTAGCAAACTATTATGATCTTTTCTTCTTCCACAAGAGGCATGTTAAATTTGGGGGTTTTTTTGGAGAAGGGAGGAGGTAAGCCTGACTGCCATCTTTAGCACATACTCAGAATGTCAAAAATACAGAAAAAAATACAAAAATATATGAATTTATGAATAGTGCATTTCATATTTCCCTAAGGAATGGTCAGATACACAAGACAAAATACTTACAAATACCAGCAAATAAATGTTTCCTTTAATTCATCAAAGACTGTTTGCAGCTTTCACAGGACAACTGCACAGAGAACACTTTTGGTTCAACGAATATTACATGTTATTTTACTGTCCCCATCTTTGAAAGGATAAGTAGTTGGAGATAAAAATGTGGCGTGGGGCAATCGTGGTGGGGGGGTGTTGTGCTAAAAAACCACAGCAATATTCCTAGGCTTTGAAAGAAAAAAAACCCAACATTAAGATGCCCTAATGAGTACTGATTTTTTTTTTCCTCTGGCACTTTTTGATGTGCCAGATACAGCATTTCTGACTGTTCAGTTTGTTTTGACCTATTCCCAGATTGAACAAATTAGTCATTTATCAGTTTTGATTTAATCCTCAGACCATTCTGATTACTAATACATGTGTTTAGCTGTAGATGTTTTAGACTTCCAGGAAAAATATCAATCTAGAGGGGAAAAAGCTGATTCCATGCAATTACTGCAACACTTTGGTTTGGACAGCTGAAAATACATCATGTTGCAGGCATATGCTAATGGATCAGAGGTCCATCAGCAAGTAAGTTAAAGATGACAGACAGCTTTGCTAAAATAAACATGCTGTTTCTAACAGGGGCATGATACTGTGACTGCCAGTGTATCTGAAACAAGTAGGAAGCTGAAAAGAGCACGGGAAAAAAAAAAAAAAAGCTGTGACAACTGTTTCAGCAGAAATAACTTTTACTTCTACCTATATATATATATTTCCAAAAACCCCAACCAATTCCCATAAAAAACAACCCCAACACAACCATTGCATGAAATAAAGGACTGGCTTCTACAATTTTCCACAGTCATAGATTCTTCCTTCAGATACTAGTACCTTTGATCCTTATTTCCAAAATTTCCAGAATGAATTTTTAAATATCTGTTAAAGAATTTTAAACAGATTCAATAGTAGGTCAGTTTGGAAGAGCAGTAAAAAAATTTTAAATATACCATCAACTTGTACTTTGCTCTATCCCTCCTCCATCTGATTTTTTTAACAAAATATTAGTGAAAATTAGTATATAAAATCTTCTGATGTCTGCTAACTAGTCAGTTAACGATGTTGAGGAGAGTTAAAAATTTACCAAAAACTAGGCAACCATGGCAGGTCTTTTTTGAATCCATGGTAACAGGAATGTAGAGTCCCTAAGAACAGAATGTTGTAGTATCCATTGTGTGGCCAAGATATAATCTGGAACAGATTTGAGCAGGAACTGTAGCTGCACATGAAGTTAACCAAAAACTTGGTGGTGGCTGATAGGATGGAGAAATAGCTTCTTAAGTAACTACCTTAAGCTGATTATAAACTCATTATAATACATTATAATACTAAACTACACACCTCTAAGGAGGGACTTCCTATGTAAATGTAGGACCACCTTAATATCATGATTGAGTCAAGACATGGGCAAATGAACTTCTGCAATTAAGTCATAGGTAACAAATCAGGTTGGTTTTTTTTCTCAGTTACCTTTCTGTATATACGACTCTGTGATTCCTGGGGGTGTGCTAGCTTTACCAATTACAACCTAGCACCCTTTTCCGCACAGAACTGGAACAAAACTAATATCTCAACCATGTGAAGAACCCAGATTTGGGACATTAGTTTTTATATCCAGGTAGTACCATTACCTTTGTTTAAGATTAACACATGTATTAACTTGTGCTACCCATTCACTGCATTTTGCCCTCTCTAGTTAACAAGTGTAAATCATGCAGGATGCAGTTTTAATAGTAGTTCTGCTCAGGCTGTCTGTACAAATAGCAACCCCACATTTAGAGACATGGTTATTTGCAATTTTGCCCAACTTCCTTCTAGGCTATAATTAGACAAAATGAATGAATTCTGCTTTCTTCAAATTAGTTCTTTAAGTTAAAGACTTGAGGGGAAAACTAACGTTAAGGGCAACACACATTGCACTGATACACAGAACAAGCAGCTTTCCTATTGCTGTATTTGATGCTTTGGGCAAGATTCACCACATTCCATATTAAACAAAACAATGGATTGCAGTCCTAGTTTCCTGTTGCTAATTAGGGTTTTAAATAACCTTTTAGAAGCATAAATGGATCAAATGATAACAAAGTGTCCTGGAGGCACAAGTAGATTTCTTTTCTTTCCTGCTGGTAATCTCTCTCTGTCCTACATAACCTGTAGAATAACTCACTTCATTCTGATGGCTACTTCACCTCAAAGGTCTGACTCTCACTGGGGAGCCACTGGGCTAATTTACTTACAGCACCACTAACTTCCCTGCTATCTTTGGCTTACAAATCTTGGTCTTTGAGCCATGCACTTCTTCCTCCCCATTTTGAATTGCAGGAAGCAGTCATTCAGCAGTCATTCAGCACCACAACAGAACAAAAATACTTTAAAATTAACTATATATAATACAAGTGTCATACAACACAATAATATTGTATTTTCCCCAAGAAGTATCATGTTTTCTGGTAACTTTTTCATCTCACCTCCTCTCCAACACACAGCATCTGACTGCAACTGGGATGACATAACCTGGTTTATTGGCATCTTCTGCAATCAGTTGCAAAATGACACAGTATAATCTCATCAGATGCTAAAGCAGAACATAAGACCTTGGTATGATATTCTATGTACAGAAAAAATATATTTATTCAACACTTGGTAGTTTAATGGAAAATTGTTTTCTGAGGGAAAGATACTCTTACACATTACCAACAACACTTAACAGCCACTTAAGCTTTCAAAACAACTTCAGAATATTGAAATATGGGTGGATAAAGTTGCTAAGCTGCTTTTCATCATGTTTGAAAAGTCATGGCAGTCTGGTGAAGTTCCCACTGACTGGGAAAGGGGAAACATAACCCCCATTTTCAAAAAGAGAAAAAAGGAAGACCTGGGCAACTACAGGCCCGTCAGTCTCACCTCTGTGGCTGGCAAGCTCATGAAACAGAACCTCCTGAAGGCTCTCCTAAGGCACATGGAAAATGAGGTGCTGATTGGTGGCAGTCCCTATGGCTCCACTAAGGGCAAATCATGTCTGATAAATTTGGGGGCCTTTTACAATGGAGTTACATTGGTGGATAAAGGAAGAGCAACTGACGTCATTTACCTGGACTTGTGTAAAGTGTTTGATCCTGTCCTGCACAACATCCAGGTCTCTAAACTGGAAAGACATGGATTTGATGGATGGACCACTCAGATGATAAGGATGGTCACACTCAAAGAGTTCTGGTCAACAGCTCAATGTCCAAGTGGTATTCCTCAGGGATTAGTACAGAGACCACTGCTGTTTAACACCTCTGCTGGTCACATGGACAGTGGGATTGAGTGCACCCTCAGCAAGTTTTTGGACAACACCAAGCTGTGTGGTGTGGTTGACATGCTGGAGGGAAGAGATGCCATACAGAGACCTTGACAGGCTTGAGAGGTGGGCCCATGCCAACCTCATGAAGTTTAAGAAGGCCAAGTGCAAGACTCTGCACCTGGGGCGGGGCAATCGCAAGCACAAATACAGGCTAGGTGGAGTATGAATTGAGATCAGTCCTGAGGAGAAAGACTTGGAGGTGATGGTTGATGAAAAGCTTAACAACAGCAAACAATGCACAAGCGCAACCCAAAAAGCCAAACATATCTTGGGCTGCATCAAAAGAAGTGTGGCCAACAGGGTGAATAAGATGATTCTCCCCCTCTGCTCTCATGAGACTCCACCTGGAGTACTGCATCCAGCTCTGGAGAACTCAACAGAAGAAGGACATGGACCTGTTGGAGCGGGTCCAGTGGAGGACCATAAAGATGATCCATGGCTGGAACACCTCTAAGGCTGAGACTGTTGGAGTTGTTCAGCCTGGAGAAGAGAAGGCTCCAAGGAGACCTTATTGCAGCCTTTCAATACCTGAAGGGGGCCTACGAGAAACCTGAGGAGTTACTTTTTATAAGGGCTTGTAACGGTAGGATGAGGGGTAATGGCTTCAAACTGGAAGAGGGTAGATTCAAATTAGAAATTAGGGAGAAGTTCTTCACTCTGAAGGTGGTAAAACACTGAAACAGGTTTCCCAGAGAAGCTGTGGATGCTCCATCACTGGATGTGTTCCAGACCAGGTTGGATGGGGTTCTGAGCAACCTGGTCTAGTGGGAGGTGTCCCTGCCCATGCCAGGGAGTTTGCACCTAGATGATCTTTAAGATCCCTTCCAACCCAAGCCATTCTATGACTCCATAATTCTATGAAATACATCTATACTCATTTAGGCACACTCTAAGAGTTCATCTAGTTTGCCACTGACCCAACTTGCAAAAACCGAGAATCCTCCTGTATCGCAGGTATGCCATAACCTCCCTTTGTGGCTCTATATACATATATATATATTTGTTGATCTCGGTTTAAAATGCTTGCCTGCCTTATTGAGATCTACTTTATGTCCCAAACAGAAGATTTCTATGACTACCAAAACCAAGACAGAGCTACATAACTACATAAAGTTTAAAATCAGAAAGAAAAGAAATACTGTTAACCAGGTTGTTTAAACAGTTACTCAGAAGAAAAGTCTTTAAGTTTTAAGATACTTAAATAAAAGGTCTTTCAAGACATTTCCAAATGTCCACTTCTCCTATCTTTTTTTTTTTTTCTTTCTTCAAACAAAGTATAGAGGGGAAAGCCAACTGCATGACTTATGGCACTTTGGCTGACCTCTTTCCAGGAAGGCAAGCATCATAAACTCAAAACCTTTATGGAGCACTGGACTTTTACTATCTAAGTATTTACTTTCACTAGATATTCTAGCAAAGTTACGCAGAAAGTGCTGCTAGCTGCAGCATTCTCACCACTTTAAGGAGTTATGCTCCCTGATGCTGTAAGACACATCAAATATGCTAACTTCAGGTCTTTTGGGTGACAACAGATGTGAGAGGAGATGTGGACTCCTCAGGCAGATAACCCTCACTAGGGAAGAGCCTTCACCCATTTGGTCAAAAGTACAATTAACAATTTCCTCCACCTTTACAAAAAAAAAGTAAGAGATATTATGGATATACACAAAAAATATTTAAGAAAAAAAAATAATCTCCTTATTCAGCTATAAAGCATGTCTTTCAGTTAATAACAAGATACAACTTTAGATAAACCAATCTTCCTTACTTCTCACCAGGCCTCATTAAATATTAATTCCAGTGCAGTTTTATTTTCTTTTAAAAACATGCATGTAAATACTTTTCATAGTCCTCTTAGATATTTCACTTGATCTGTTCACTCTGTCCTGTTTGAGATGAAATGATAGCACCTTCTCTCCTTGGCATTCATATTCTCCCACTAAGTGAGGCAACACATGTGGCTCGTCGCCTGCAGTTGGGGTAGAATGGACTCCATAACCAACCAGCTCCCTGTAGACCAATCTTCTGTCTTCTTGAAACTGAATATATCATTAATGTAGTTGCAAGGAAAGTTTACAAATCAAAGGTGGTAAATTTGTTGCTCACTGGACAAAAAAAAAAACCCAAACCACTGAAGACTGTAATATATTTCACTAGGACAAGGACTTTTGCCTTGAAATCCAAGAATAATCACTTCATTTCACTTGACTCTTTTCAACATCATATCTTAATAATATATACACATCTATACTGGTCACAAGTGGTGTTCTTTAGAGATCAGTGCTGGGGCCACTCCTGTTTAATCTTTATCAATGATCTTGACGAGGAGATTGAGGACATCCTCAATAAGTTTTCAGATGACACCAAGTTAGGTGGGAGTGTCAATCTGCTTCAGGGTAGGAAGACTCTACATAGGGACCTTGACAGGCTGGATCAATGGGCTGAGGCCAATCATATGGGCTTCAACAAGGCCAAGTCCTCCACTTAGGCCACAAAACACCCAAGCAATGATACAGACTTGGGGAGGAGTGGCTGGAAAGCTGCTTGGCAGGAAGGGACCTGGGGATGCTGGCGGACATCTATCTGAACATGAGCCAGCAGTGCGCTCAGGTGGCCAAGGACAGAGATGAGGGGTTTCTTAGTTTCAAGTCCATTTTACTTGAAAATGGGTGTAACACTGATACAGTCTAAAGGCAGATTACCATGTTAAACCTTAAAGAATTTAATTTCAATCTTAAAGAATTTTCAGGAAACACTATCAACTGGCAAGAAATCCATGAAACTCATTTTTTAACATTCCCTTGTCCATTATAAACAGTTCAAGATTGGAAATGAATATGGTGACAAAATAAAAAAACAAAAAAACCAGCTTTCCTTTAAAATTTCCTTAAAAATTTGGATTACATAGCCTTGCTGCATGAATAGCCAGTTAGATATTGTGCTTAGGGACATGGTTTATTGGTTTTGATAGGGCTAGGAACAAGGTTGGACTTGATGATTTTGAAGGTCTCTTCCAGCCAAAACTATTTTATGATTCTATGAATATGGTAAGCACATTAGTCATCCCTACTTTTTTCTTTTATTATTATCAATTTCTTAAAGATGTACATGTATTCAGATTCATGCTTTTATCTCCTGTTCCAGTTCTCCAAAATATCATAACATTAGCATCTGGTAATATAAAATGTTTTGCAGAGACACCAGGGATACCATGTATAATGAGGCAGTGATTTAAAATGAAGTCTGCCAAAATAGCTACAAAAATTGCAGAAAATCTCAAAATAAGGATTCTCTTGAGAGCAGCAGAGCAATAAGCTCTATGAGTTGAAGCTTAAATTTGACAAAGGTCAGAAATAAAACAATTTAGTTATGCTTGGTTATCATACGTCCCTTATTACAGGCTACCATGTAAAACACGTCTAATCATGGCTGTGATCAGGCATGCTATTCAATCTGGAAAGTCAGAGCTCTAGAATACTCCGCATTTTTTTTGCTATTATGAGGCTCACATTTACAACTGCTCAAAATGCCCTAAATTCACCTTAGAAAAAGCACCATCTGGCTATTACTGGCTGCAAATTACCAGCTGTGAAATATTACGATATTAAGAATGTCAGCCAAAACAACAGCTGACTTTTTGTGCAATAGAAATGCAGTGTATAAACCTAGCAAGATTTTTATCCAGATTTAAACTTAAAAGCAAAAGTTACAGTAATTCTGCCTTTTATCAGAAAGGTGAAATACCAGAGGATTGATTTTTGAAAGTTTTTTGTAGGTTTTTGGGTTGGTTGTTTTTTTTTTTTTTTTTGGGGGGGGGGGGGGGGGG
>WUAM01000269.1:9320924-9338930 GCA_024336885.1 Actenoides hombroni | reverse complement strand
GTTAATTGGATTGGTTTGTGTTTTGTTTTTTTTTTTTTGTTGTTTTTTTTGTTTGTTTTTTTGTTTTTTTTTTTTTTGTTGGGGTGGGGGGGGGGGGGGGGGGGGGGGAGAGGAGTTGTTTGTTTGGTTTTGGTTAGTTTTTGTTTGTATTTACTGTTGTTTTTATTTTTTCTTTACATTATAAAATAAGGTTTAAAAGATGGATACGTTCCTTGCACAGGAAAAGATTTCTCCAGCACCAGTTATTTTCTGAGGAGGTTTAACTCCCATATTTTCTTGTTATCACTGAAATTTAATGAGGGATTTGTCTTCACCGCAGTTTTAAAGATAGATATTGCATTGTAATTTAAGTCATTTTGACAATATTCTTTCCTCTATATAACTTTTCTTTCCAGAGAACTTCACTGATTCATCCTTCAACAAGAACTGTAAATGCTCTGGGTTTTTTGGTATTTTTTAAATGTTTTTAAAATGAAACTAATATTTGCATTAGGGGAAAATAATTTTTGGGAAGAAAACATTTTGAACCAACTCTCAGGGATTTGGGGGGGGGGGGGAAGTGTGGAAAAAGGGGTGTTGGATTTTTGCTTGTTTTCTCTATTATCCTGGTAAGTATTTCACACACATACATAAAAAACTTGGGGGTAAACAATAATTATTAATATGATTTCCTACAGCAGGAAGAATTGGTATATGTGAAAGCTTGTTTTTTTCTGGTTATATCAGGTGGTCCAATGGAAGATAATTTTTTTTCCCTTCAAACTTTGCCACAATATATTCCTTAGAGCTTGACAGCAATAATAATATGACACAAATAGAAGAAAAAAGTAATACTGTGCAACAGCTTAGCAGAATAACTGATGGGGAAACTAGGGAAGATTTGTCATGAGGAAGAGGATATTAACAATTGTTTAGGATGTTTTAACAAAGCTTTTATCAGGTTGTATGAGATTAATTCTCCCAACTATTTTTCTTCATAGGTAAAGTATATTATGAAAAATAGTTGAAAAAATATGATGTTGAATTAATGAAGCTTGAAAGATGGGAAAAAACACATGCTAGACTGCACATTTCATTCTCTGTTCCGTGTTAATTAACAGTGACTATTAATGAAATATCACCAAAATTATTATTCCAGAAAAGCAGCTTCGTACTGAGGGTTTAGTACACAACTGAGTAACCACACATTAAGTCGGCTGTAATAACTGGAAAATATGCATGCTCTTTGCCTCAGGAAGTGTACAAATGATCTTTTATTCAGATTCAAATTGGTATACTCAGAATCAACTAGGAACATTTAGCTAATCATTACAATTCAGATAACAAATGGGAACTCATTTTATGCTGTGATAAAACAATTGTCAATTGCCCATATTTTGTGCTGGTGTTTCTAAACCTGAAAATGTCATACTACCCACGGGGCTTTTAGTTCAGATATAACAACCATGTTCTACCAACTCATGGAACAGCACTGCAAGGTTTGGCCTTCTGCAACTGCATAAGGAGACTACTGTCAATCTTCATTTACCACCTAACACTGCACATTATCTGAATGTAATCAAAAACACAGTAAACAAGGGTACATCCTAGTAAGCATCCATCCCAGTTTCTGTCTCAAAAATGGACTATTTAGGAAGACCATGCAGGCCTGGCCACTTCCTGTCATCCTTTCCATTCCTTCAAACCACCCCAGTATTGCTCAATGTTGGTACACCAAGCCAAACATTTCACAGAATTGTCAATCCAAAATTTCCTTGCCATGCTATAACTTTCAGGTTTGAGTTTGGCATCATTTAGACATGGATTAGATTGTTCTCCCCTGGGTTAAATTGCCTACGTTAATTATCTACATGGAAGCACAACTGCTGCTTTCTTCCTCAGTCTTATAAGATTCTTTTATAGTTCCTTACCATTAGCACACTTTTTGGCTTACTTCAGAGATTACTGTCTAACACCTGCAAGCTTGGAAGTTTCACTATTCATTCTCTTTTCTAAGTCACTACCGAAGTTAAATAAAACCAATCCCATCAGCAAGCCTGCTGTCCCATCCTCCCTTCATTATCCTGAAAAGCAATTGCTAAACCCTACTGCTCCTCTCCCTTAACCAGCTTTCAGTACAAGAAAGGCCCTCCCCCAAAGCTATGTTCAATACAGGCTGAACAGGTTCGGTTTTAGATAGTCCATGTGGGATGGTATAATGTTTAAAGTCAAATGTACTTACTTGAAGATATTTGATATTACATGGGGCTTCTAATCTAGCAGAATGATAAAAAAATATACTGAAAACACAAAACGTGTAAGTAACACTTAAAATATAGCAACTGCAATATATAGTTCAATTGCAATACCAAAGCAAGTTGCACTACTGGTCTTGTCTCTAAAATATGCTTACTGTCATGATGCTGGTACTGCCAAGTCATCAGGAAAGAATATGTGGATTGAAACCAGCTCAATACTGTTGCTCTCTTCAAAATACTTTTACCAGTTTTTATACTTCACGTTGAGCTAAGCCACGTTTTCACTCCTCCCATTTTGACCTGGCTAACTCAGGAAGACTTTTACGTTGCCAGTTACTTCACTCAGCTGTTGTTCATCTAAAACAAAAGCCACTCTCTGGTCGCTTTTGAGGGAAGATAGAAGTCAGTTTCTTTGCATTATTCTCTGGGCTTCATGGGCACAGCAACCTTGCCCATCTTCCCGGAGCATTCTACCATCATAGAGGTTTATTCATTGAGCCACATTCCATTCTTAGGGATTTAGTTAGTCACACCATGGTAATGGACTCTCTTCTTTGTATCTAATGGATTCCCTTTATCCACATTCTAGTCACACAAGTATTACACACCTCGCTAGTGAGGCAGGTCCTCTCTCTACAAAGACCACCCTGACTCACAGAAAGCTTATATTATTCATGTGTTTACATTTGTTATTACAGATTCTGACTTCTTACCAGAAGTATATACCAGCTTCATTGCTCTGTAGCTGACAGGATGTCCTCTAGAGCCATTTTCCAGACAGCATTGCAGTGGCAATATTCTACTTCTCCAGTATAATGGCTATTTGTAACATTGCACTGCAGACCAAGATCAGTAATTTCACATCTGAATTCCTTCGGAATCCTCTAGTGAATATCATCCTAGCTTTTCTTGATGCAACTTGTCTATGAGATCTAATATAACCCATATATTTACTTCAAATTGAGCTAGATTCTCTGCTCTGTTGTTTAAAAAAGATAGGTCACTGGGAATCTCTCAATACCTACAACAGCAAAGGCCAAAGTAAAGAATTCATCTTACATCTCTGCTGCACCTCTAGTGCTTTTGTCATCAAGCAATACCACCAACTACCTACGTGGTTCCCTAGTTCTGAAGTATTTAAAGAATGCCTTCATGTGAGCTAAAGCATGGCACCTGCCATATTTTGTGGTCTTTCCTGTTCTTATGACTTGGAGATTTCATTCCCACCAGGAGATTTCATTCCCACCACCTTTTTTGTTTGTTTGTTTGTTTTTTTGTTTTACCTGTTGACCTTTCAGTTTTATTTGTTTTCTGTTTGAACTGTGATTTACTTGGCCTTCCAGTGAAAGGGATTTTAAACAGGCTCCAGGATGCTTGCATTTTCCTGCACTTTTTTCTTCTTTTATTGTTTGGTTTTGCCAATTTTTCTCATTTTCATACAGTTCCAACTCTTAAAATTGAATATGTGTGCACCTGGTGCCTCCTGCTCCAACATTAAACCTAATTGTACTACTGTTACTATTTCATAGCAGCTCAGAACTGGGTGTTGAGCTGCACTCGGTCTAAACCAGAAAAGCACATTTTCTTGTTATTCGGAGTAGTTTGTCTCAGAAGTAGCCACTTAAATTTCCCACTATTGCTATCTTTCTTAAAATTGCAGTTTGATCTGTGTTCATTATCTTTTCTAGCTATGGTATGAACAGTACAATCAATGCAATCTGGGAATTCCACCCACAATGATTCCATAATACTTCTCTTTTCCTCTAAAACTTGTCCTGTTATACTTCACATTATTTTACATACAAGAGCCTTTCGACCTCCTGTCAGTGTAAACTACTTTGATGCCTGTAAAGTTGGCAGCCAGGTAACATCATATTCCACTGAATTTCCTCCTTACAAAATGCCTCCTTGCAGGTGTCCCTTAACATTGTATGTTCTAATTCTCCTATCTTACATTTCAGAATTTAGGCTGGTATAAAAATAGTTCAAAGAATTACACTCACTCCACCACTTAGTACTGCACATACAAATCAATTGGCATTATAGGTGAACTAATTTACCTCCTTAATTTTTTGTGTGCTGCTGTTTCTCTGAGGCTTTTCAGGAGTGTATTGGACATTCATCACAACAGTTTAAACCAGGTGATCTTCTATTCCTCTAAGCTTTCCTCCAGTTTCTAAGTTTCAATATTTCTCTGTAACCTTTCTAATTCAGTACCATCAGCCTAACTCCATTATGATTAAGATGCAGCCCATCCCTCCTATACAGTTTTCTCTTGTCCAGAATGTTCCCTCAGTTCCTAATACAACTAAATCTCACTTTGATATCATGTGCTTATCTTTATATCATTTGCCTCATCCACACATTGAGACTTCAGATTGCTGCCTGGCACCTACAATAAAACCATGGGTGATCCTATAGAGACCCTGGATCCTATTCTCTGCTAAGCAGCCAAGTTAGACTCCTGAACACCTTTCTTACATATTTGTGATGCCTATGTTGCTGTTGCCAACACAGACTATAACTACTGCCTGTTCCCCAACGTTCCTGAATACACATCTTCTCATATCCACGACTTTTGTGCCTAACACACAAATTATCACTGCAGTCCTAATGGATGTCAAAAAAGACCATATATCTACATAACACTGAATCTTCTCTTACTTCCACCTGATTCCTCCTACTTGTGACCACTCCTCTATCTTCAGTACAAGAGAAGACTGATCTCCACTGGAGCATGGATCTCATTCAAAAGACTCCTTGTAAGTACCATGTTCTCCATCTTAGAGACTTAGTACTTTTTCGTAGCACTGAGACTGCCATAACAGAGGTTAGGCTATCCTGCAGTTTTCCTGTCAAACACCTGAAAAAGCCTCTCTGCCTAATTCGTTTAAATTCAGCAAATCCTGACTAGAGAATACAAGCCTGTTCAGTTGCTACTAGGGGATCCTTGCATTGTGTTGACAACTACAAAAATCAACCCCTTGAATCAGACATTATACATGCTGCACTTTGTAACAAACTGAGTAAGCCCTACTCTGCTGAGGGGTCTCCTGTCTGCATCTTGAGGGTTTTTCAGTTGTTTCTTTAAATCATTATGGACTAATATTTTTTAGTTTCTCTTTTGATGAGGTGATTATGTTTATTCCCTTAATATAACCACCAAGAGATGAGAAATATGCAAGAGAATTAAAAAAAAATCCCAAGGTTAAAGAAAGTCATCAAACATGTTACTCCGTGAACAATGACAAGGTTTTGAGGCTAAAAAACTGCCAACTTTGTTTTCTTCTTTACATCTTAGGATATTGGCTTTATGGACTTTAATTAGCCTTATCAGGGTACCAAAACAGAAGAAATTTCATGACTTGACCAGCAACCTACACTCTGTATTAAATATTTATGAGGAAACAGCTGACCAAGGCAGCCATAGCATCCTGTATCATGATGGTCACATTGATTTTCTGTATTTAGAGATACTAGAGAAAAACAAGTAAGTCAACTCAAGAGCCCTGCTTATTATCTCATATCAAATTAGGTACATACATGCACATAGTAGGTTACTGAAGCAGATCTAGCTGTATCAGTAATCAGATCACACATAACGTGCCTCTAAAACCTTTATCCTGGGCCTGATCCAAAGCCTTAACCTGTAAGCATCCCTACCCGCTGCTCTAGTGTGCAAATTACCAAAGAGCCATGAATGGCATCTCAGCTGGAGATGGCAACTGACAACACAGCAGCAATAAGAAACAGCTTGTTCAGTCATCCATCAGTTGTACCTGACTGGGTGAACACTTGTCTAATCCAGCAGCCATTTACGTACAATTCATTGAAAGCATCTGTAGCAGTGATTTTTATAGAAAAGGACTAGCTGCAAATTATAGCAGAGAGACTATTCAAGAAGCTACCCAGGAATCCATTTCTGCCTCCCAGTCCAATGTTTTACACGGCACACCATGCTGACTAAGAAAGAGACCTGAAGCACATTAGGGAGGACAGACTTTTCTCAGGTTTTAGGATTTTCCAAAGAATGAAATTTAACATGGCCTAGGCTTGCTAGCTTAACAGTACAGCTAGGCAGTGATTTAACCATACAGACATGCCTACAGGAAATTCAATAATTAGTACAAGTCAGTCCCTGAAGCTTTCCTTTAAGAACAGGACAAAATGTTTTTAGCCTCCCGAACTCCACAGATTAAGTTATCCTGTTATTTCAAAAAGGTAGCTTTAAGTAGAATACTTCAGTAGCCTAGAAGAAAGTTTATCATGTCTAGGGCAGATATGAAGTCTGTGTTCCAATTCTCCACAGAAAGCTTGTGAATGAGTTGGCTAAAATAGAAGCACAGTGGGGAGATAAAGGGAAATTAATTAATATTTAGGATTTCAAAGCCAGTTCATGAGTCTGAAACAAATCTACTTTCTACTCTATTCTCCATTTTATTTCATTGCTTTGGTTACTTATAAAAGGAAAAGAAGAAAAAGGCAGAACCAAAACAAAACACAGACGTTATTAAAATTAGTTGAACTAACTTTGTTAAAGTTATCCCCTAGTAAAAGCCTGTCTTCAGTAGTAAAAAGAATTTTTTATCAAGCCAACAGGTTTGATAGTTCTTCTATTAATCTACATAAAATCTTTTTTAAAAAAAAATGTAAAAAATTGAAAGGGTTTTCTTTTGAGAAAAATACATTTGAAAAGAAGTGTATTTAAACAATCTTAAAAATACTGATCATTGTAGTTTTGTCACTACTTACAAGAGAATGGTAAGTCTGACTGCAGTGAAATCAAGAACAAGTGGTTAATATAAACCCAGTAATTTTAAATATCCAAGTACCTACATACTTATAAATATCCTCTTTTGTGGGTCAGTTTCATGATCTCTACTTGGGAGCTGCCATTGCTGGGACAAATATAGAAGGATACAATTTTTGAACAGCTTAAGTGCTTTACATTTTCTACAAAAAATAAAAATAAACAAAACAACTGATTAAGTACTCTCTTTTCTGTTTCACTCTAAAAGACCTGACTAGTTACCATTGTACCCGGACTTACCAAAGAGAACAGACACGAAGTTTTGCTTTAATAAATAAATCCTATTCTGGGGATGCTTATGAGGTAAATCTGGACTTTGCATAACTGTGAGATGTGTAATTGCAGAATATCAAGAATTACCTACAAAGCACCTGCATTCAAAAGCTCTACAAAGACAGCTTTGTAGTACTAAGAATTGAGCACCAGAGAAGGTATTAAACCAGGGATCCTCTGCACAAAGTAACAAACTCATGCTAAAAATTTCATTATTTCTTTGGGTGCTCCTGACTTTTCTCATTACCATCTCTCTATTTGCTACCCCTTCCCAACATTTACTTGCAGACTATTAACAAAACTAGGGTAGCAAAGGACAGTAAATGGCATTCTATCACAGTCCGAGTGCCCTTACCCCACCCATTGTAGTTTGGTTTTCTGAGCATGGCTCACTCCAGAAAAATATTGACCATCTCACTCAGTTGACGTTCTCAGTTGCCAGGATCCAGAAACTATTGTACACCCACCTTCTTTATTTCATATTTACCACTTCTTTCCCCATCAAAGGCTGTTGCAGCTTTCTAAAATTCCTATTATACCTCTCCCTTTGACTATTTCTCTGCTACATCTTTCTGTTCTAAGCTAGCTAATGCCTCCCATAGTCTTTTCCACTGGAAGAGTAAGCCACAGAATCAAACAGAACAGCAGTTGCTATGATATGTGTCAAAGACATCAAACAGCAGCCATAAATGCCATCTTTTACCTCATTTAAGTTTTGCAAGTAGAAACAGAAAAATGTCAGTGTGGCTATAGAAAACTGCTATGCCATTGGCAGAAAGACATCACTGATATGAAAACATATTAATTTTGTTCCTATATGAATTCTTTCGGTTACAGTACAATTAGCACACCACTTTTGTGTTTTTCTTTTTTCTTCTTTGTAAGGAGAACAAAGAAATAAGTTTTCTAATATAAAGAAATAAGACTTTGTTTAATTAAAACATCATAAATATTGTCTGTAACATTAAAACTCTTTCAGGATTCAAAAAATAATTAAGATCAGAACATCTGGCAAATTAAGTATCTCCTTTAATATATTTCTAAAACAGAGATGAGAGTTGAAACTAAACTTTTTGAAAGAGAACAAAACAATAACTGCCCTGAGTCTTCAACATTTTACCTGCAAATCGAAATCCTGCAGGAAGGAATGAGCTTAGAAGCAACACTAGGAATGCAGTTTCCTCTAGACAGGAGAAGGAATCCACTAATAAATACAGGATTTGACAGTGATATATAACTTCCTGATAGATTTCCTTTTAGGAGATAACTGATCCAAAGCTCATCCTAAAATTAAAAGCCCTATCTGAATTGGGAAGAATGGAAAGGACTAAAGCACACAATGCAGGATAACAGAATGACAGAAAGATTGGAGTTGGAAGTGACCTCTAGAGATCATCTAGTTCAACCTGCACCCACAACAGCAGGTTACACTACAGCACATTACACAGGCTCACATCCAGGCAGGTTTTTAGTATCTCCAGAGAAGGAGACTCCACTAACCTCCCTGGGCAGCCTGTCCCAGTGCTTCCTCACCATCTCAGTAAAGAAGCTTTTCCTCATATTTAGATAGAACCTCCTGTGTTCCAGCTTGTGCCTGTTGCCTTTTGTCTTGCCACTGGGTACTACTGAAAAGAGTTTGGCTCCATCCTCCTTGCATCCACCCTTTAGATATTTATACACATTGAGAAGGTCTCCTCTCAGTCTTCTTCAGGCTAAATAGTCCCAGCTCTCTCAACCTTTTTTCATAAGAGAGACGCTCCAGTTCCCCAGTCATCTTCATTGACCTGCATCGGACTCTCTCAAGTAGTTCCCTGTTTTTCTTGAGCTGAGCCCAGAACTGGACACAGTATTCCAGATGTGGCCTCACCAGGGCAGAGTAGAGGGGGAGGATGACCTCCCTTGACCTACTGGCCACAGTCTTCTTAATGAACCCCAGGATATCATTAGACACCTTGGCCACAAGAGCACATTGCTGGCTCATGTTTAACTTACTGTCCACCAGGACTCCAAGATCCTTCTTCTCAGGGCTGCTTTCCAGCAGGTCTACCCCTAACTTATATTGATGCATGAGGTTGATCCTCCACAGGTGCAGGACCCTACATGTGCCCTTGTTGAACCTCATTAAGTTCCCCTCTGCCCAGCACTCCAGTCTGTCCAGGTCACACTGGATGTCAGCACAGCCCTCTGGTGTGTCAGCCACTTCTCCCAGTTTTGTATCATCAGCAAACTTGCTGAGAGTACACACTGTCCCCTTGCCTAGATCATAGATGAGTATGTGAAACAAGACTGGACCTAGTACTGAGCCCCAGGGAACACCACTGGCTACAGTCCTCCAACTCGACCCTGCACTATTGCTCACAAACCTTTGAGCTCTGTCACTCAACCAGCTCTCAATCCACCTCACTGTCCACTCATCTCACCCACACTTCCTCAGTTTCCTAATGGGTTGTTACGTGAGACTATGCTGAAGTCAAGGTAGACGACATCCACTGCTCTCCCCTCATCTAGCCAGCCAGTTATGACATCATTGCAGGCTATCACATTGGTCAAGCATGATTTCCCCTTGGTGAATCCATGCTGACCTCTCCCAATATCTTTCTTTTCTTCCACATGCTTTGAGATGATATGCAGAATGATTTGTTCCATCACCTTTCCAGAGATGGAGGTAACACTAACTGGTTTGTAGTTTCATGGGTCACCCTTCTTGCCTTCTTTAAAGACTGGAGTGACACTGGACTTCCTCCAGTCCTCAGGCACCTCTCCCATTCTCCAGGACCTTTCAAAGATGATGGAGAGTGGCACAGCAATAACATCTATCAGCTTCCTCAGCACTCGTGGATGAGTACGATGACTACTTTGTGGCTAGAGCTAGGTTGTTTGGTTGGGTTTTTTTTTTTGTTTGGTTGGGTTTTTTTTTTTGTTTGGTTGGGTTGGTTTTGTTTGTTTTTGTTGTTGTTTAGAGGTTTTTATTTGTTTTGTTGTTTGGGGATTGTTTGTTTCTCACTGTGTTGGGGTTTTTTTTTGGGGGGGGGGCTGTTGTTCTGGTTTGGTTTTATTTTTTTTTTCTGATTTTGGTTTTTAAAGCAGCAACAGTGTGCTTGAGTCACACAGCTGGAAGCCAAAAATTTCCCAAGTCAAGACTCCTTGTTCCCATTCTGGCCAGCACACACTACATCTCCATTAAGGCATAACACATACCAATGCTTTAAGCCTTATCTATTGGTATAATATAGCAAATTAAAAAAAGACAATATTGTTCCTATTTTGATCATGCATGCAAACAAATCCAACCTCATACAGTGTGTTTGTGTCAAGGGGATACTATATCCTAATTACATCTTTGCAACAATTTACTTCTGTAAAAAGTCTCAATACATTCCATGTTGGTGTTTATTAGTATATCTTGACCTTAAGTACTACTACAATTAAAATTTCATTATCAGCTGTCAATTGACCTATCTCTGAATACTTTGTAATAACTAAAGAATCACAGAATCATTAAGGTTGGAAAATACCTCCAAGATCGCCAAGTCCCTCTGTCTGCTCAACATTATTATGACCACTATACCGTGTCCTGAAGTGCCATGTCTACATGTTCTTTGAACACCTCCAGGGACGGTGACTCGACCACCTCCCTGGGCAGTCTGTCCCAATGCCTCACCACTCTTTCAGTATAGAAATTTTTCCTATTGTCTAATCTAAACCACTTTTGGCACAACTTAAACCCATTACCTCTCATCCTGTCACTAATTACTTGGGATAAGAGACCAACACGCATCTCACTACAATCTCCTATCAGGCAGTTGTAGAGAGGAAGTTCTCCCCTTAGCCTCCTCTTCTCCAGATTGAACAATCCCAGTTCCCTCAGCCACTTCTCATAAAACATGTTCTCCACACCCTTACCAGCTTTGCTGCCCTTCTCTGGACCTATTCCAGCACCTCAATGTCTTTCTTGTACTGTGGCACCCAAAACCAAACACAATACTCAAGCTGTGGCATCACCAGTGTCGAGGACAGGGGTGCCATCACTTCTCTACTCCTGATGGACACATCATTTTTGACACAGGTCAGGATATCATTGGCCTTCTTGGTCACCTGGGCACACTGCTGGCTCATGTTCAGCCAGCTATCAGTCAACACCCCCAGGTCTTTTTCTTCCAGGCATCTTTCCAGCCACTCCTCCCCAAGTCTGCAGCATTGCCTGGGGTTGTTGTGACCAAAGTGCAGGACCCAGCACTTGGCCTTGTTAAACCTCATTCCATTGACCTCAGCCCATCAATTCAACCTGTCCAGATCCCTCTGCAGAGGCTTCCTACCCTCAAGCAGATCGACACTCCCACTCAATTTAGTGTCATCTGGAAGCTTACAGAGAGTGCCCTTGATCCCCTCATCCAGGTTATTGATAAAGATATTAAACAAGACTGGCCCTGAAGCTGAGCCCTGGGGAACACCATTTGTGACCAGCTTCCAGCTGGATTTAACTCTCCGGGCTAGGCCATCCAGCCATTTTTTTTAACCCAGCAAAGAGTATACCTGCCCAAGCCATGAGCCACCTGCTTCTCTAGCAGAATGCTGTGGGACATGGTGTCAAAGGCCTTACTGAAGTCCAGGTAGACAACATCCACAGCCCCTTCCTCATCCACTAGGCAGGTGACCAGTGGAATATCAATCCCCTCCTCCAATTTGCTCTCTTTTCTTAAATTGTATAAGCATGCTATATGCCTATCTAAAACTGAACTACCTAATGGGAGCAATTAAAACTTAAACACATCAAACAGCAAAACAATCCAAAACAGCAATCAAAAAAGTAAGCAACCAATCTCCTCTCTACCCCTTTTTATATAGTTTCTTTCCAAATTCAATAGCAAAGCCTGGGACACATGCAGAAAATCCATTAATTTGCTACTGCCTCTTTGCAGGGATTCATTAGCAAGGAAAGGAAAAAATAACAGCAGGTATGGGATATACAAATGCTGTCTGAATCTCTAACCAGAGGAATTTGAGCTGACAAAGAAAAAACAACTTCTAGCTGGGTTTTCCTATTGGTTTTCTATTCTTGCCTAGTTAATTTTAATAATAGCTAACCAATGGGAAAATAAAACAGCAGGAGAGGGTATTCCTGTGAGTCAAGTCAATCTCCACTGAATCTGTAGCCACTGCCTGCCCCAATCCAAGGCACCAGAATGCTCAGGGATTGAAAACCAAAGCATCAGCAAAAGTTAGAAGTCCAGTCCGAGCTATATGGCATACCCAAAAGGTTAGTCATTTCTAATCTCTTCTTTTGCTGAAGCATGAGTAATACCCTGATTTCAAAGTAAATTTCATAAATGTCAGTTCTGATTATTTTAAGTTTCATCCTTTAAAGACAGTCTTCAAACCAGCTTCAGGTTGTTACAGTTCTTAAAATAACTGAAGAATCCTGCAAAACTTTCAAACAAAGGAAACTGAGTGTCTTTCACAACTCCATCAGCTTCCTCAATGACTCATGTATAGCTGAAGTCTCATGTGGCTTTTGTTTGAAATCCAATATAACAAGTATCCATTTCAGAATATGAGATTGCTGTTCAAAGTTGAGATTTTATCAGAGAAAGAAAGAACAAACTAAAAAGAAAAACAAAATCCCCTCAAAATTATCATCTTAACACACAGCATAGTTTATCAATTTACCTTTGGATTACCAGTAATAGAAAAACAAAGCAAACAAACACAAAATCCAAAATCAAACTGTTTTCTTAGTAGAAGGAAAAATATGTGTGGGTGCAGGAAAAAAAAAAGCAACAAAATTTCCCAATTAAGAATGAGTCTAAACTAGCAGAAGCTGACTCAAAATCATATCCTAACAGAATTGTTCAAAAACTTACAGTTCCATTGACACAATGGATGTTCATACTGCTAGTGAGGGAGGGGCTTTTGAGATGCTCTTAAGATATCTTGCCTACTCCAGGAAAGGGAAAGGTCTTGGTTAGGAGAAACTGAGTCAACATATGCCACATATACTCCTTTGCTATCCAGCAAGCAGCAGTTACACTGTCTAACTATCTATTCCAAGCTCTTCTTTCTTTCATGTACAGAAGCACAATGACAGGTTACATGATATTTAGAATTGAACTCTGCATCTGGATTCAGATTAAGCTTCTTTTCTTCTATGTCTCTAAGCATATTTAATATATGGGTGGTATGGAACTAAGTGACCAACAATTAGTCAACCTATAGGTCATTTCTTTGATATATTATCTTCTGGCAGCTATCTATTTCAATAGCGTGGTTGTTTTCTACATAAAAGAAGTTGATTCATTATAATCTCTTGGATGTCCAGGAAAGATATTTGAGCCAGAACTATTATTGATTTGAATTTAAGTTTAAAAAACTGCACAGAATTAATAGAAAAAGAGCACAACTTCTTACATGAGAACACCTGAGGAAGAGAGTAGCAATTCTCTATATAGCCACCATTAGGATGCTGTTGTACTTTGTCCATAGTAAGGACTTAATGACTTCAGAGGTAAGATCAGTTAAAATCTTCACTGAAACAATCTGCTTGTTGTTTCTGGTTGGTTTAATCCAGTTAGAAACTACTTTTAGCCTTTGGCTTCTACCGTTAGTTGCATTACAGCAACTATATACGTGTTTCATCTATCTGGCCTCTTAATGAGGTTCACTAGACAGCATTTGTATTCCATTTTCAGTTGTTTTTTAACTGTGTTAATGTTTCTATTGTTCTGGTTAAGAGTTCCATGTTGGCAATGTGCCTCAGAAAAGGTATTTTAGCAAGCTTAAGCCAAAAAAATCAGTCAGTCATTTCTAAGAATGAAAATGGGTGCAACTATTTATTTTTTCTCATTTAGAAAAAAGTCTCTTCAAGTGTGCAGCTGATAGTCTTTAGCATCTCTGCACATCTGTGCAAAGAATAAAAATCTATCCCATAGAAAAATATAAATGACACTAGCTCTGATATTATCATAGATTTTTTTCACAATGTATACACATAACAGAGGAGAATTATGATTATTTGCATAACACAACATCACTTCTTAAATTTTTCTGGCCTTTTACTGCTTGGCTTAGCAACTTCTCTGTTCTTTTTCATACTGTTTATTTCTACTAATTACCCCTTGCTACAAAAATGTTAGGCTTTTGGATTGGTTCAATTTCGATTGTAAATTGTGGAAAAAAATTACCAAGGCTATTCTCAGAGTAATTAATTTATTTACAGACACACACTCAGAGTCCCATTTCTCTCAAGAGCAGTATAAAACATGCTGAATGGATGCACTGACAAGGGTCGCATGCCAACCTTTTCTTCCATCAGCTTTGTACGCAGTTTTCTGCCTCTTCATCTGTTTCTTTAAAAAAAAAAAATCCGTAATTTCACTTTTTCATCTTCCATATAGTTTATTATGCTGAAAATCATTCTCTGGTCACTTTATGCTATGTATACAACTAATTCCTGAAACTGGGAGCTCATAATTTGTAGATCTTACAAATAAATGGTACACCTAATTGTCTACATTTTTGTAGACAAATTTATGTAAGCAATTTAAAAAACAGCTGGTCATTCTAAGGTGTTTAGCTGAAAATGCATGAATTCTCACTGCATGCACAAGAAGCCCACTTTGAAAATGGGGTCTTTTAAGATGTTTCAGGCTAAGCCTTCAAATTAACCTCTTTTTGAAAAAACTTTCTTGCATACAATAGCCTTCAAAGTCTTTGTTACAGTACTAACACAGTTTTGGAAATTTAAAACACAGTGAGTAGGAGTAGTGGAAGACCCAGAAAGACTCACTGTAAATCTAGAATGGTTTCTCAGGTATCACATGCCCTCAGCTTTATGGGAGGCACCCATGAAGATTAACAGGAAAATACAGTTTGACATCTAAGACAGCAGTAGGGACCAGAATAATGGTTGAAGTGAGCATTAGATGTATTTTTGAACGGGAAGATGAGAACTGTATATTACTTCAGGAAGCAAAATCAGGAGATTTAGTGATGAGTTAATTTGCCAACTTCAGTTCACTCCCCTGCCCAAAGAATAAAATGGGAAATAACCCTTAAGTATTTGAAAAAGTCTGGTTTCCTTGATAAATCATATATCTAGACAAATACTCAATTAAATGATTCATTGAATTAAAATGTCTCTTTTTTCCTATTGCTTTAATATTTCATTTTATAGCCTCGGTAACATTTTCAGGTGTATAGTTACTACAGAAGGATTACATATTTAATCTAAAGTCATAACTGAAAACTCATCACTGGGAACCAGGGCCAGAAACACTTCTGACTGCCAGTGCACAGGAGAGAGCTTGGATTGAGAGCCTCTAGCAATATGCATAGACATCCCTCTTCTATACAAAGGGAATAGTGAATGAAGGTTCACAATTAGACTCAGCTTGGTCATAAGGATTTTATTTCCTAACCCTCTCATCACCCACCTATCTGGATTATAAAAAAATGTAATCGCTTCTCTGTAGAATTTTACCCCGTTTGTTCCTGGTGGCAATGCACTTACACTTTGGTAGACTATAGGTGTAGAAGTAGGCTCAAGAACAGTATTCGGGAGGTCCCACTCTACATACATATTTCACCTGTGCGTCATTGCTACATGACCACCTGATCTTAAGGCAGCTGGAACTCGCCACAGGCACCCTTGCTGTTGTCACTCATGACTTCAGACCCCTTAAAATAGATGATTCAGACAATCTGTCTTAACTACATCTCCTATGTAATGTCTCTGCAAGACATCATACCTGGTGGCAGACTTGGCAGAGGACATAAAAATATATTTAACCTACCTACAAAGGAATCCAAAGCCGTGCTGTGGAATGGAACTGACTCAGGCTTTCTTCCTCACACAGCATATTTCTTGCATTGAAACCTGCAGATGCAGATAAGCAGGCTGAATGTTGCATAAGGCTCAGCCATAGAACAAGTGATTCTGGAAATTTTAACTATAACAAAGAGGGTGAGCAAGTACAGTAAGAATAAGAAAAGAGTTAAAAAAAATCAAACCAAACAGTGAGGAGTGAAAGAAATGGAAATATACATATCCTCAGATATGCAGGAATAGAATAGAAGAATGAGAGGTACTCAAAATGCATCTCTGAATTATAACTGCGCTAAGGAGAGTAATAATACCCGCAGAACTTGAAGTCATGATTTTCACAGATCTGGAAAGGTAGGGCAAACATCTACAGTCAAGAATTCAGCCCCATGCATCTCCTATGATGTGGTCAACTACAGCACCCAAATAAATTACTTAGTACGTATATGAGGGCATTTGACAAGAGCAAAAGAACATTGAGTCCACACTGAAAAGCACATGTACACAAATCTCAAATATTTCAGAAGCTGTTACAACACTACACAAACAAACCCTGTCAAGAAACCACTACCCTAGCTAGAGCTGAACAGCTGTGTTTCTGTTGCCACAGACAGATGTGAATGAACTCTTCGCAGATTACCCATGTTACCTATCAATCAGTCACTTTCCATGAGCTTGAACAAAGACACTTGATCTTGTTGTTGTCACAACATTTTTCTACTCTGCCAAACTCTGCTTTCCTGACTGCTGTCAGATCCATGTACTATGCAACAGGGCAATATGGAACTCAAATGATGAGTTCCTTCTTTGAAAAAATTATTTGCTTGATGTAAACAGATGTGTACTCCAAGCCACGTATCAGTATTTCCTTCCTCTCCCCAGAGAGACCTTTTTTTCCTTTTATTTTCTTACTCCAGCATATTACCAAATGCAGAAATCAATTATTATACCGAATTCCACACACTGTCTATACAGGACATAGGATCACAAAGAGAAGTGTTGAAACTTCACAAACACCAGACAGTTTTTAATCCCAATTTCTATTCTCTATGTATGTTATGATGCTATTTTCAATTACAAACTACTTATTTTCCACAAGATCCCTGCTTAATTCAGAAACTCAGAAAGGATAGCAAATGCTTCCTGGTTGACTATTCAATATTTTGCTTCCTATTCATCACTCATTTTGTAACCTCAAGCTTTATTTACTACATGCTGTTCTGGCTCTGCTATGAGGACAGAATTATTAATTCCCTTAATAGATTTTTCTATAGTACTCATTCTGGCATCCCAAGTACTTCACAAAAAATAGTAATGGCTACAAAATTGCACAAGCTGCAAAGTATTTATCCCATCTTACAGACATGGAATGGAAGAAAAGAAAACATAAGATATGCAGCACTTCAGACACCTAGAACCAGATTTTTCAAAGTGAGCAATTTCAGTAAAGGACACATATCCTGATAGAACACTGCACCTTGTCTCTCCATACAGTTACTTTCCACTGTCGTATCTCCAGCCCTTGCAATTACTCTACCATTACCTGAAGATCAGCTTTATTATTCCAATAGACTTTCTGTACATCAAAGTAATTGCACCAGATCACATTTGATTCTTATGGCTATTTTCTCTGTAGGTTCTTGAGTGATTAATAAATTATCTAACTTTATGGTATAGACTCTTGGTGGAAGCACTGGTTTGTGATTCCCATTGTAAACTGTACTAGCCAGCCATTTCCACAGACTCTGTAAGCCCTAGGAGCTGCACCCTGACAGCAACCTTTGCTGATGCTAACCTTTTTCCCAAATGTATTAGGAAACTCAATTTTAAAAATTCAAGAAGCACCTTGAGGGGGGGTGGGGGGAGAG
>WUAM01000269.1:9310464-9320824 GCA_024336885.1 Actenoides hombroni | reverse complement strand
AACTGTATTTATTTGAAGTATTCACTCTTCTCTTCCAGATCCTTGAAGAAAAGGGGGCATAAAAGAGGGTAGCTAAATAAAGCACAACAGTAATCCAGAAGAAACTAAGCCCTACTGCGGAATAGCAGTCAGAACAAACACACAAACCCCCTACTTATTAATGTTACTATAAGATTGTTTTCATTCTCCAAAAGGAATAGCCAAAGACAGTTTTATATCAAGATATTCTTTCTGCCCTCCCTCACCCCGACTCCTAAAAGAATGCATGCTTGAGAAGAGGTGAATTACATCAACTATACTACTACTACCTCTGTGAACAGACAAAAGTCCTTCTCTCCCTTCCTTAATTTTAGTTCTTCAGACAAAGTATGTAGAGGCCTTATACCAGGCTCATCAGACCTCAACATAAATAAGATATCTCACTTCATTGTCTGAACTGTATGGAAGAAAGAGCTGTCAGACGCAAACACCTCCTTCAGAACAGGGTAAAGTCAACTCCTAGAACTACATACTCATGGACTACACAGCCTAGATATGTAGGCTTCACGCTTAACTAGTTAACTGAAGACAGAGAAGATGAACATGCCAATTTACTTGCAAAGTAAAAGCAACAACACCATATGCAGGCCTAAATTATTAGCAACTATATTTCAAACAAAAAAGCCCAACTAAAAACACAAACATACTCGGAACTATAAACTGAAGCAGCCGTCTTTAATCCAGGGAACTTGAGAAAAAATGAACAGCCCCTAGTTAAATTTTCACAAAGTTTTCACAGGAGACACCCATTTTAAAAGAACAGCTGTTCCTGAACATAACCCTAGTCACAAACAATTCATTTTCTCCACCTTTTAGGTTAACAAATCTTTTCTTCTCCTCATCAAATCAGTCCTCTTTAGTCTCCTTAAACTAGAGGAGAGAAATGCCAATAACAGCAGACAAATCCCCTAGTCACTACAGTAACAAAATAAAATGATTTCCAGGAGCCTGGTCTGAGCAAGGGCCTGTTAAAAACAGAATAGCACAGGTGTGCCCATAGCAGAGCTAATGAGCAGCACATGGCTTCAGTTAAACCCCTTAATTTAAAGCCTCTTCTGAGCCAGGAAAATCTTGGGAATGGCAGTAACAAGCAATTGGTGACTCTGTCAGCCTATGAAATCAACATTTGAAGTCAGTTTTATTGCTTATGCTGCCAGGCTAGTACTTACTAGGTGTTTTTTATTTATTCCATAGAGAAAAAAAAAGTAATACTTTTATAGTCACATCATCTAGAAAGAATTTCTGGGAGTAACAACAGGATGAAGAAAGGCTTTGAATTGTTATGCACACTCAGACTGCTTTACCTTATACTATATCTCATTAACTTGCTTTATCTAGAGACTGAGAACAGAATGAGCGTAATAGAGACTGAATAAAGTTTATCTTGTATATATCTGTTAATTGTCCCATCTTGGACTTAACCCATGCAATTAAGTTCCATGCCAAAGTGATTACAAGCTTATTCAGGTGATCAGAAGATGTCTGATCTTGTTCCACTGGTGCACAGGCAGCTAAAGGCCTAGCAGCTTTCTGATCTTTTAGCTCCTTGCACTGCATTCTTAGACTGCAGCTTCTGACAATGAAAGGAAAGAATGCCCCACTGTGACAGAGAACCTTAAACAGTAATGAATGTGTGACTGATTCCAGCCCCTTCTTCTGCTTTGTCCTCTTAGAGATGAAGAGGAAAGGATGGCACACAGACTCAGAAGAAAACAGGGACAAACAAATAAAATCTGAGAGGTCTCCCAAAGCAGCAGGAAACATCTGCTTATATGACATGTCACCTTGCCTAAAGTATCTCTGCCCTTAATGGCTTTGACAGGATAATTAAAGCCTTTTCCTAAGGACACCGGAATCATTTCTACAAAGGAAAAGATTTTGGAAGAAGACCTCTACATGATGGAAGGAACATTCTACATCTTTCTACCGTTCTATACCTTTCTACCCCTAGCTTCTGCCAGCACTGCCAAGTGGAAAGAACCCCAAAACCCATATTGTAACCAGAAGAGCCTTGTAGGCACATGCAAAATGTCCAGCTGATTTGAAGAGGGGCCTCCAGAAATGCTTGGATCCCCCTCCCTTGGCCAGGCTTGCCCAACATGGAACTGCTCTTGCTCTGCAGGCATTTGCTACCTCCTGCTGCACAGCATTTGGGATGGCTTTCTAATTTATGGAAGGGTAGATAATTTCCAAGGAACACAGGGATAAGACTACAACTTACAAGCATTTACACCCAAACTGTGAACGTTATGTGCTCAAATATTGAATATGATGGTTGAAGAGGTCAAAGTGCTATTGGAAAGAGTTTCTGGAACTCGGGATTCTTCTAGAATGGAGGCTACAAATGCAGTTAACATTAAAGAGATTACCTCTCCAGCCACTGGTTGCTTGACACTCAGAAGTCCCCATGACATGTTATGGTAATTCCCTGACTGTGATAACTTTATTAGGAACTAGAAAAAAACATGGTGCTCTACCTAGGCAGAGATGTTGGCAGAGCTGCACTTTGTTTAATCAGAATTCCCCCTTTTCTTCCTTGCTTAAAGGGAGCACTTAAAACATCCAAAATTGGTTGCACTTCTGGGTCAGAGAAATGCAGGTGACAAGCTGATGATAAGCTTATGCCTCATAAATACCCACATATTGTTTTGAAAAGTTAAGCAAAAATTACATCTTCATGAATACCTACTCTGTTGATAATTATGTAATGGTTCCTTGATTGCTGTCTGAATTATTTTTCACTTTTGCTAATTTTTTTATTAGAAATGGATTTCAGAAAATCCCCTGAGGTTAGTTGTTTTGGTCCATAGAAATAGATTGTTTTTTGTAAAATGGGGCAGAGATGATTCTGTATTGAAAGTGTGGAAAATTCTTTATCTAGCTTTAATTTTTATATAAACTTGTGTTTAGAAAGATGGATTGCTTTTTATGGGATAGCTTTAGAATATATTAAATGCCATAAATCTTTGTCTGTAGAGATCATATTCAGAAGACAGAGATTCTATATTAATAGATTTTATTAATATGAAGAAGTTCAAAACAGTCATGAAAAAAACTCTTCTGGAAGTTGCTGCAAATGAAATGTTTATGCTCAACTTTTTTCCTACCATGCACTTGATCCTTATTCAACCCTAGAAATACTAGAAACTGAAACTAGAAATACTAGAAATTGAAAGGTTTACTTTAACCAAAAGAGATGATTTTCAGAAACTATACTTTCTTATAGAATATTACATTTTCTGTTATCTCATCTGGTCATTTGCCAGAATGCTTTGTGCACATGTTGTTCTAGCTAGATAAATGGATAATGACCAATGCCTTTAGCTATCAGCCTGAAGATCAGCGCTCTTAAAAAACCATCGGGTCAACAATGAAACACATTGGTAGAGAACACAAGCATATGTCCACAGAAAGTGGGAGTAGAGCGTAAACCATGCATGCAAGCAATAATACTGGCTATGCATACTAATAAACAAAGGCAGTGGCAACTGTAGCACTTAATAATTTCAGTCTCTGACACTTTGATTCTCCCAACGCTCACCTAACTCAGACCATTTCCTTTACCCGTATTGCCATAACATGCAATTCTCTCTATTAAAACACCAGCCTCACAATGCATCTTAATAATGTTGATGATCTCAAAAGTAGCTCCTGTGTGAGACAAAAAGTGTTCCCTTGATTTTCTGGCATAGTAGTGTTAGATATACATACAGAAAATTCTTCCATTGTAGATAATAAGGTTGAATATGTCATACGTCCTGCAAAGACTTGTCTGAGCAGAAGCTAATAACTTCTGTGAAAGTAGGTGCAGAGACCAACGTAAGCTTCTATAGTCAAAGATAGCAATGACATTTCTTGATTAAAACAAAATCAACTTTGCTAGAAAATACACATAACAGATAAAAATTTTCTTACACTTCTAATAACTTCTCCAGTGTCTTCAAAACACTTTTCTCCTTAAATTGCTTCTTTTCTATTTGTTGTGTTTTCTTACTACAGTATTCTATGTTTTCTGATGTGCTTTTATTTCTTTACTAATGGCTTTTTTTAAAATGCATTTTTGATTGAAAACATTTAAAGCAATATTATTGGTTAGCTGTGACGGGATAAACTGCTCCTGCTCTGTTTCTCCTAACCAATTATAATCTGGTATGCTGTGCAAATATGTGCATTTGAGAATAAATTTTGCTTTCCCCTATCTTCAATATTATCTTAGATATAACGTGTGATTTCAACATCAGCTTTGTATCCAAAATAAATATGATTTTTGCTGTAACCACTAGAAGTCCACAGGCTTTATATTAACCTAAAAGTGCAGGGTATTGAGACTTATCTGTGCCTGTCCTGCTGTGAACTGGTGTTCGCTGCGATAACAATCTAAGGGTCAAGGCATTACTGCCTAACCTTTTTCAGCTTCACTTTGTGGATATCATACATGATTAAGATCTAAGATAACGTAGAGACTCCCTGTGTAATAAACAGTAGTCTGTTCTGTGAATGGGGCCTGAAGAAGGCTGCAGTGTAGCTCTCAAATTTCAGCTGGCAACTAATGAACTGAAAGCAGAGTTTGGTACAAAAAGTATAAAAATAACTCCAGACTTGCACTAGTGGCAATGAACTCCTCTTGCTGAAAAGCCTGGAAGGCTGATGACTCCTTGCATTAGCTCTGCCTTTCTGCTTGAGGAAGACAGTCTCTAGACCTTTGAACACAAAAGGAGCTAACATAACACCAGAGAAAAGGGGTAGATATTAGAAAGATTTTTGATACAACAGCTGCGGCTGGTATGAGGGCTTTGAATTTATACAAGTGTTAACAATTATTGTAACTAGACTAATGATAATAAATTTGCTTTATTTTCTATTAAGCTGTTAAAAATAATTAGACAAACATTAAATACTTAGCTCTACATATACAGTGTGTTCCCTTTTGCCCATAAGAAGGTTTTTGAGTGGAATAGCTTGAGCTGGCCTAAATCCATGCTGCTGTTGAAAGACTTACTCCCTTCCCATTAAAAATAAATAAATAAATAAATCATGCTACTATTACTGCTACTATTTCCAATCAGATTTGGTCTGTGACTGAGCAGCCATATTCACTATCACTAGAGAAAGGGAAAAGATGGAGATCAGTGGGAGAGGATGCTGGAGCACTCCTTGTAGGGCAAAACAATTTTGGGATGAGTTTAAGCCCATGTCTGAAACCTCAGTGTTTGTGGCTTCTCTGAGTGATTTATTGTAAACAACATATTTTCATAAAAACTCATGAAAATTCAAGACATATTTCCAGAAGGTAAAATAAAGGCATTTATCAACAGCTGAATGAAGTTGCAGGGGGGCTTTCGTAGAGCATTTTTGTGTAGGTATTTCATCCTCACTTCTAATTTCTCTTGCATTTACCATGACCACATAGTAAAAATCTTAGAAAAAAGAGGCACACAAAATACAAAACTCCAAGTTAAATGCATTTCATAGCCCTTCATTAAAACAAAAGTCTTTGTTCCAAACTATTTTAGGGTTTTCTACAGACATCTTGCAATTAATCAAATCCTATCCAGTAAATAGAAAGCCACTGAGAGTCCAGCATTAAATACGGCATACATTTTCCACAAAAATTAAACAGTATTGTCAACAATCACAATTCATAGCAAAACATAAATTCTTCACTTGCAAACACTCCTGCCTCAAAAGTAAAGGAAAAGGAGATGAAAGGGTTTAATTTAACGTTGATATTTAAAATGCTAGTTAAGTATCTGTTGTGTTCCTCAAATAATTCACACAGAAATATTGATAATGGGTACTAAAGTTACTCATCACATATAACAGAGGATGATGCTTTAGGATCAGAAGTTCAGGCAGTGGTAATTTTTCAGTCTTTCTACTTACTGAAAATCAGAGATTAACTTTGCTCTCCCAGTGCCAATGTTGCACAAGACTCTAGTTGCATGAAAATGAAACTACCTGCTGACATGTACACATGGATATACTTCTCAAGGAAGCCATGGCAAACAAGAGGAGAACAAGGGCAGTCTGATGTTTTCGTCCACTTTACCCTGACATAAATTCAGGATATGGCAGGGAAACATATCTGAGCCTCGTCATTTGGAAGAGTTCTCTGTATCTTCAGTTCAGAAAGAGCTTTTAAGTTAGCTGTTTCTACTTCATTTCCCTACCTCAGGGCTTGGGAGGGAAACAGAATGAATATTCGCAAGTTCTATAAATTCTACAGAAGTGGAAAGGCTGGCTGTAGCATGGAAGTGTGGAGATGAGCTAGAGATGTACAGAAGCACACGGTATTTTGCATAGATGTTATTAAGTGCTGCCATTGGCTTCTGTAACACACATGGACTGGTTCTGCAATTCATTCATAATGTGAGTAGGCCTGATTTATACTGCACTTTAAATAAGTTTCACCATATCTCAGAGGTGAACTTACCACTTCTGACCTCAGTTTAGAGGAGCTGGTAGTCTGGAATATTAAAAGCTTTCTTAATGGCAAGAAATAACATATGAACAGACAGAAAAGTATTAGAAATGTTTCTGACATCCTCCACTAACAAACACCACCCAAGCCACTCTTGCTGTGCTACATAAAAGGTAAATTAGTATTAGAGATGCTATTAACTAGCATACTTAGATTTCGGCAGACCAGATGTGGTTGTTCCAGTATTTATGCCAGTGTTATTGGCAAAGTTCTCACAATGGTTTGAAAATCTTTAGAAAGAAATGCCACATGAAGAGCAATATTATTACTACTATTATGCTTTGTTTGGGAGGTTTGAGGTCTTTTAATTTATTCTATTATTTGATTGTTAAAAACCTCAGTTGCATGTACACCAAGCACTGGAAAGATACCAAACAATGTGTGTATTATCTATTATTTATTATCACTAACCAAAGAGGCATATACTACCTTTTCAAGAAAATAATTAATTGCCTTAAATAACAGTATGACTAACATTTATTCAGAAGAGCCAGTAAGAGAATGAAGCTCCTGAATTATTTTTCTTTTAAATACAGAATAGAGTTATGCTTTTGTACTCCAGACATAAATGTGTTTATTACCTGACCACCTAAGTGGCAAGCCTTCTACATTACACCCTAATTACGATTCTGCGATGCAAGTAACATAAAATATTGCAAACTTTAGTGTTTCTCCTACTGACAATGTTAATGCAGAATAATAAAGACATCTTTCATAATAAAGATAATTGTAAAATGCTTACAACCAGCTAATAATGTAGACAAAGTTATTCAATAAGTATATAAAAATGCATAGCATGGGCTGTGTCAAGAATAAACAATTGCTGAACTGAAAAAAAAAAAAAAAGGCAGACACACCACTTTAACATGATATCATTTATATGTTTGAGAGACTGAGAAATGGAAGTTTCACTGAGATGGGAATGTTTTACTTCCAACACAATATTTTTCAATGCTTCTCTGAGAGTTTGGTTACTTTGGTCCTAGGCATAGAATCATAGAATTATAGATTCATAGAATTGTTTAGCTTGGAAAGACCCTTAAGATCATTGAGTCCAAATGTAAACCTATCACTGCCAAGCCCACTACTAAACCATGTCCCTGAGCACCTTATCTACATGGTTTTTAAACACCTCCAGGGATGGTGACTTCACCACTTCCCTAGGCAGCATGTTCCAATGCTTGACAACCCTTTCAGTGAAGAAATTTTTCCTAATGTCTAATCTAAACCTTCCCTGGTGCAATTTGAGGCTGTTTCCTCTTATCACTTGCTACTTGTGAGAAGAGACTGACCCCCCACCTCACTGCAGTCTCAGGTAGTAGTAGAGGTCATAAGGTCTCTCCTGAGCCTCCTTTTGTCCAGACTAAACAACCCCAGCTCCCACAGCTGCTCCGCCTAAGACTTGTTCTCGAAACCCTTCACCATCTTAGTTGCCTTTCTTTGGACATGCCCGAGCACCTCAAAGTCTTTTCTGTAGTGAGTGGCTCAAAACTGAACATAGTATGTGGGGTGCAGCATGTTTACAGTGAAATCAGGGTAAAAAAAACCCAAACAACTCTATGTATAAAATCAAAGGTTTTTGGTTGTTTTTTTTTTATTATTTACTTGCTGACATCAGTAGCAAAACAAATGAAATTTCTCTAGACCTACGTATAGGTAGCAGCTGCAATTTTACACCTTTTTTATGTGCAGAAGCTAAATGAATAAGTCCACTCAATTTAGCATATAGCCAAAATGCTAAAATTGACCCCAGTTCAACAAAGTAGCTCAGTACATGCTAAAATCAATATTTAGCAAAATGTTCAAATACATATTACACAACAAAGATATAAATAAATTCTAGTATAAACTTCTAAGCATGTGTCTGAGTACCACCTTGGAAAGAAATTTAGATGGCAAAATAAAAATATAAACCTTTTGAGATTTTCAGAAACGAATAAGTTGGAGAATTAATTCCCAATTAAATTGCAGAAGTAATTTGCACTTGAGTCATAACTAAGTTAATCACTAGACATCTTACATGTTACAAAGCTAAGACAAAGGATGAAAATATAGGGCCTTGACCTTCATTCTTGGTACTAGGGAAAGTAAAATAGGTAATCATTATTCTTCCTGTAAATATCTAAGTATTTGATGTAAAGAATGGTGTGGTGTGTACAACAAATACGATGCTGCGATGCTATGCTTCTCTGTTCCTGAGGAAGACTTTATTATTTGGCTGTACCTGGTGGTATTTTTTCTAATGTTTGTGTAGAAGGGAGTCATCAAGCTCAAATTTTTATTCTACAAACTCAGCAATATCCAGAAAGTTAGAAGTTAAATCTCTCTTAGGTGAAAGTTAAGGAAAGAACAGAGATAGTGAACTAGTAAGTGACAGCTTTGTTAGGTTTAATTACCTTCCACATGTAGAATATAAAACCCACATAATTTAGGTAGGTTTCCCTTTGGTGTAACCCCTGTAATGAAACACAAAGTGTTCCTTAGATATTGCTATGTCCAAAAACATTCAATCCTCAGGGTGCTCAGGTCAAAAAAGCATCCCAGTATACAACAGCTATGTGGACATAGTATCATAGAATCACAGAATCAGAATGGCTTAGGCTGGAAGGGACCTTAGAGAACACCTAATCCAATCTCCGTGCCATGAGCAGGGATGCCTCTCAACTGGACTAGGTTGCTCAAGGCCTTATCCAACCTGGCCTTGAACACCTCCAAGGAGGGGGCATCCACAACCCCTCTGGGCAATCTATACTTGTATATATAGTAGGAATATAGAAGCTATTTTAAAGAATATGGTTCTTCAAAGTATCTTTTAAGGAACTAAGTTTTCTAAAAATTTTAGAAACTAAATAATGTCATAGGAATTAAAAAAAAAAAAAAGACTTGTTTTCATAAAGAAAAAAAGAGAAGATGGGGGAGAAATAAAATCCAATACACAAAAATTAGTCACTGAATGTGTATTCCTTTAGAATGTTTTACAAGAAGATGATTTATCCTTACATTGAATAAATTTTATATTAAGTAAGTTTTCTACCTCTTTCCATCATATCTGTATCTGCTCTGCTTAATTATCTTGCTTTTCTGAATACCGAGACACATCACATTGTAGAAAGGGCGAAAGTTGTCCCAATCACACAGATACAAATATATTTCAATATCACCTTGAAGAAAAGCATTTCAAGAAGAAAACATTGGAGAAAACATCTTGAAAAGAAAGAATGAAGCAATATTTAAAAGTGAAGGAGAGTAAATAGGGCCAACAGAAAAACAGTGACAGTATTTCAAAAAGCAAATACTATATAACAAGAATGCAGAAACCTGAAGGAAGAGAAGGTAGAGATATCCATCAAGAATAGTAGGAATAGTTACAAAAGAACAGCGATAGCCAAAAAAATAATGTTTCCTGGGAGACAGAATCATAGAATTGTCAGGGTTTTAAGGGACCTTAAAGAACATCTATTTCTAACTGCCCTGCCATGGGCCTGGACACTTCCCACTAGAGCAGGTTGCACAGAGCCCCATCCAGCTTGGCCTTAAAAACTTCCAGGGGTGGGGCTTCCAACACATCTCTGGACACCTGTTCCAGCATCTCACCACCCTCGTGGTAAAGAACTTCTTCCTAATGTCTAATCTGAATCTACCCACCTCTAGTTTTGATCCATTCCCTCTAGTCCTACCGCTACCCAACATCCTAAAAAGTCCCTCACCAGCTTTCTTGTAGGTCCTCTTCAGATACTGGAAGGCCACAATAAAGTCTTCTCGAAGCCTTCTCTTTTCCAGACTGAACAACCCCAACTCTCTCAGTCTGTCCTCATAGGAGAGGTGCTCCAGCCCTCTGAT
>WUAM01000269.1:9291225-9309959 GCA_024336885.1 Actenoides hombroni | reverse complement strand
CTCTCCAGCCTGTCAAGGTCCCTCTGGATGGCATCCCTTCCCTCCAGCGTGTCAGCCACCCCACACAGCTTGGTGTCGTCAGCAAACTTGCTGAGGGGGCACTCAATGTCACTGCCCATGTCTCCAACAAAGATGTTAAACAAGACTGGTCCCAGTACTGATCCTTGAGGGACTCCACTTGTCACTGGCCTTTACTTGGACATGGAGGACATAAATTGAGAAGAGCTGGAATCAAAGAAGATAAAAACCAAACCCACAAAAAAACCCAGAAGAAACCTAACACCCAAAAGCAAAGCCCACAACAACAACAAAAAAAATGAGAATAGAGATGAAAATGCAGAATATTTAATATAGTGAATGGCTGTCTGTAGGAAAATGCAAGTAAATATCAAAGAAACCTGGGAACAATTTGTCATTTTGCTTCCCATTTTCTTTAAAACAGTTTATTGTCAGAAGCTGAGCTATCTACCTGTTTCATGAAAGTGAAATAAATCATCATTATTCTCTACATAAATATCAGAATACACCTACAAGGTTATCTTAGCTTGTATTACATAGCCCTCAAGGTGTGGATTACTAGAGTTACCTACAATATGTGAAAATTAAGCCATCAAGCTGTAGTGAATTTAAGGAGAATTAGAGACCTGTCACAGGTTCTTTTAAGTCTCAGTCTGAGAATCAAACCATATTTAACTGTTATAAAAAGATTAAAATGTGAGGTACCTTCACGAGTGAACATAATAATTGCTTAAAATAATAGTACCATTGATGTTTAAAATTCTGGTTTGTATTTCAGTATCACTTGCATTTTTTGTTTTCAATTCCAGTATCTCTTGTTCTTTTTTGTCCTTTTTAAATTTTTTTGTGTGTGTGCATAGACTCTCAAGTCCAAAGAATCACTGACAAAATCTATTAACTGTGACAGAGACATTTTAAAAAATGGCCACATTCCACTAGGCACTGAATGTGCATATAACAAATTACTATTTCTATAATAAGTAGCTTAATATTTAACAGCTACTGAAATTCTACTTGCATTAAAATGTTGAGAAATCAACTTATACTGCATACTTCAAACAGTGAAGTTACCAAACATATTGCATTTTGCTTTTAAATAAATTAATGATCTTATTTTGCACATTATTTTTTACACCTAGGAAAATCTATAGCCATTAGCTATCAATTCCTATGCTGTTTCCCCTGATACAGTGCCTTAAAATAAGGGCCTAATAAATAAACACCTAATAAATAAGGGCCTAAAAATAAACATTTAATATTAGACCTATTTTAAGTTTCTAGTTGAACACAGATGTTAAATGGCATGTTTAGTACATGTTTCAAAATCTGCATGACTAGAATTATCAGAGAATAATTTCTATCTGCAGACCTTTATTCTGCAATAAAATCCATATGTTGCAATCACTGGGTGAATCATTGTAGCTAGTCTGGAAATTGCCTGCACAGAATAACTTACACTTCTAGGGCCTCAGTTTTAATCAGAACCTACAATATTTCCATAAAATATCCTTCTTTTCAAAGCATTTTTCTTCTACTACTTGCAGTAATATAAAGGATTTTTCCATTTTGAGAACCATACTATGTCCATACGGACATAACAGAGAACTCACTAAAAGCTGTTTTTTGCCAATCCATACTAAACTTGACTTGCAGCTAGCAGTATTTGAACTTTGCTAGGCTTGCCTCCCATCTGCTGTACAATAACATCTGTGTTGGCATACCTTACCTATAGAAATTTTTTTGCTTATGTAATGAATTCAACATCTTTTTGTTTTGTGATTCTACTCAAACTTCCTACAAATGTGATTAAAAAAAAAAGTTTTCCAACATAAGTTTAAGTTTCAGACTTAAAGCACAGCTGTACAACCAAAAGGACTAACAGACATCTTTTTAGACTGTCACAGATAATCTGTAAATTTACAACAGAACAGTAATATTAGGTGAAAGAACAGAAAGAACTTTGGTTTTTTTGACTCTTATCCATCAGCATTTCATTATTGCAAGAAGCAGACATTTTGAACCTGTGATTTTGTCATCAAAAATTCCCCGCATTGGGATAACAAACAGAAATAACAGCCTGGGATTTGCATTCAGCATCGTCAACTTCTTTAAAGGGAGTCTGAATGTTTATGAATTCTGGGGAATGCTTCATGGCATTTCTTGTTAGTGCTCCTCCAGGTGCCTCGTTAGGCACAGTGAAGCTGCTTACAGGACATACTCCAACCCTATGGTGCCTGAATTGCTTTCATATTTGAAAATATCACAGTGTTCGCATATTGTTTTGAAGGGGGGAGGAAAGTGATTTTTGAGGATTGAAAGAAAAAGTACTAGTGACTACTACTGTTCTAACCTTTAGCCTCAGGAAGATTTTGCAATGAATGATCTACAATGCTAGGGTCAGGGGCAAAGCAAGAGCTTTCTCACTAAGAGACACAAGCCTTTAATCAGATTGAAAGAAAAAACATTTCCATGCAGTTTCCATTAAGGAAGTGAGAAACACAGGGATACTTTCAGAATAAGTTTTATATTTTAGTTGTTTGAACTGGGATGGACACAGGGTTCTTTATTTGTCCCACTTTTTTTTTTTTACCCACATTTTAAAACTAAAGCCACTGTGACTTTTTATGGGGATATGCCAATTTTAAAGGAAGTTTCTTATCATTGCTCTTTTTGCTTTTCAGCATTAGTGGCTTTGCCTGGAAAATACAAACAGCCAAGCTTCAGAAACTTTCTGCCGTATCTGCCTAAACCATATCTGTATATCCTATACCTTTATACAAAATCAGTAGTGGAAAAAATCAATCTAAAGGCTACAAATGAACAAGTTTATTAGCTTGTATAAGTGCAACAACAGATAGTAAATCTCTGTTGCAAGATAAAGTGAATGAAAATTAAAAACAAAAATGCAAGCCAGGTAGTAATGGAAAAATCTTCATTAAAGTAATTAGAGCATTAAGAATCTGGGTTTCTTGTAAAAAAAAGTACGCATTTAATTTTTAAGTTGTATTCTTAAATAAAAACAACCTTCAGAAGGAATTTCACTATCTGCTTCACAGCTACCCATTTAAAAATAGGAAGGATTATTTGGTAAACCACATATAAAGACTTTTTCAATAAAAATATGGGGAAAAAAAAAGAAAAAGAAGGTAAAAGATTATATAATTTTCTTCCTTTCATGGAAAATTTTGTCAAAAAGGATTTCCAAACTGTCATATGTCTTGTAGTTACTTATTTAGAATGGTCTATTAAGAAAATTAATTTGGAGTATATTCTGTTTATGAAATGTAATTCTCTACCAGTCCCACAAATTATTTGAGCATTTGCACACTCTATTTACTTATGAACTTTATGTTAGAAAACACAATGATATATCACAGTGGTAGTTCATGAGAAAACACAAGATATTTTAGGGTGTTTAGTTTTAAAGGGGCTGTAATCCTAGGAAAAAAAAAAAATTAGAACTTCCTAATTTGGTACAAAAGAAGAGTAAGATTAAAGTCTCACCAGACTACTGCAGTCCTACTTGAGTATTAGTGTAAAATAAAATATAATAATAATTTAAAAAGATTGATTTTTATTCACCAAAAATATACATAATCCTGTGTTTAAACTTCAGTCATATGACTCTGCAATCATTAAACTACAGCGGAACAAATTATGAGCTGAAAACTATGCAGGGGATTAAGTACCCCATTGAATCTGGCTTTAGAAAAGAGATCTCTCTCTTTTTCTAAAAGAGTACTTTACTTTTAAGCTCCAAACCAACTTCCCTATGATTTATTTTTTAAATAACTGTACAGGTAAATTTTTTTTCTTTTCAGAAGAAAACCAAATATTTCCACAAATACATTATTTTAATGAATTTTTCTTGTTAACACTTAGCTCTGACATTTTTTTCATTTTCACACATTTCACTTTGAAGTTGAACTTTTCACTTTGAAATGAACTACACTTATGTGTACAAAAATTCTTACTAATCTTGCTACTTATGTTGACATAAATCTCCATTATTTTTTTTGTTAATTCAGAAAGTCCAGTCTTCTAAAATGTAGTTTGATTATGCGACTAAAAAAGACAAGAGCCAAAATGTAATTAACACCTGAACAAATTCTTCCAGATCACATCAGTGAATTAGTGAAGCTTCAAAGTAATAATTAGTAAATATTTGCTTTGTATTAGACACTCCTCTAAGTATCACAGTGTCAAATCATTAGAACCACTTAAAAATGGAATTCAAATCTTATTAACTCCTTGGCAGACACACCTACTGTATCTACTCCTGTCAGGACATATACAGAAAACAGGTTGATCTGGAACATGAAAAGCATAAAACAATGCACTTAATCCAATGTTGTTGCTGCTCATGCAAAAATTAAATAAATCAAAATGTATAGTACAGTGTCATTAAAGGTTTGAAAAGCTAGTGGTGATAGCCATTTGGCAGAAGCAAAGATTTGTGGGAAAGGAAGGCAAGAGATCTTATAAGAAAACTGATTTAAAAACATTTCCATTTTAAAAAGGCTGGGGACAAACCAACCTGTCACTGTCTCTGATAACATCCTCATTAATAACCTGATAAAGCACAGACCAGATAAATGGACAATGAGGTGAAATGAAATCTGGCTCAACTGCCAACCTCACAGAATCACAGAATGTTAAGAGTTGGAAGGGACCTCGAAAGATCATCTAGTTCAATCCCCCTGCCAGAGCAGGACCACCTAGACCAGGTCACATAGGAATGTGTCCAGGTGGGTTTTAAATGTCTCCAAAGAAGGAGACTCCACAACTCTTCTGGGCAACCTGTTCCAGTGCTCTGTCACCCTCATAGTGAAAAAGTTTTTCCTTATGTTTCTGTGGAACCTGAGGTGGTTGTGAGCAGTGACACAAAGTCCATCTGGAGCCTAGTCATTAGTGATGTGTTCCGTGGGTTGATATTGGGGCCAAAACTGTTTAACGTCTAAGTAAAAATTGGAAGGCAAAGGCAGTAATATGTTACCTCCTATGAAAAAAAAAAAGTGTTCTCATGTAAGTGATTTTTTTTATCTAAATATTAATTCCATTTTTAACCTTCCAAAATCAGCTGAGGTAAAAAAGGAGTGAATGTCACTGTCATCTCTTAACAAATCAGATCAGCAAGTTGTGCTATGGAAATTAAGAAAATATCAGTCCAAAATTCTTTTGCTTGTTTGCCTGAAAGGATCGTCTCCATTCCCCAAAGAATTTTTTAGCAGTGCACACATATGTGAAAGTTAATCTATAGCTCTACCCTAGAATAGAATTTGATGTCAATCTAATCTGCCAGCGGAGGCAGTTTATAGTAAGATGACAGACTTTACACCAAAGCAGCTGAAGATGAGGTCTAGTTTGGGGATAGCACCTCCAGCAAAAGTGGTGAATTTAAATGTATAGAGGATGGGAAACAAAAAAACAAAATTTCTTAAATAAATGTCAGTAGTTCAATAAAACTTATCTTCCAGATGAGTCTTTCTCATCTCATTAAAGAATAAAAAGAATCACTAAAATTTCTAGCCTTTTTTCTTTTAAATAATGGAAACATTCTCAAAGAGGCTGTAACACCAAAATAATTGGTAAATACCATAAAATGGAGGCAGGATAAATACAATACATACCTTGCAAAAATACTTCTTGAAATACAGGAAGCAAATTTTTGAAGGATGTTAAGAAAGGACAAGTTTAGAAATATGAAGATATAAAATATGATTAAAAGTAAAAAAGGATGTTGTTTAACGTTTAAAAGGTTTTTGTGCTCTTGTTCTGTTCTCTTTGTCCAGAATTTAACATCTTCTAGGTTCTGAGAAGCCATGCAAAAATCTTGTTTTCAAAGCTTACTTCCTTTATGATTAAGCAATCTATTGACCCAAATATATAAGATTGAACGTAGGACAATTGGTTCTAGCAAGTGTAATTATTCATTGACCATATTTATCTACATTTCATTGTGAACTGTTGATAGAATTTCATTTATGCCAAGTGAAAGGATTTTCTGTAGCAGAAACTTAATTCTTACAGACATGAAAATAGACTAGAAAGATTGTTTAGTTTGGGGGTGGGTTTTGTTTTTTATTTGGTTTTGGTTGGTTTGTTTCATTTCTTTATTGTGATTGTTGTTGTTGTTTTCTTAAATGTGCTTATATACTTGGCAGAAAGACAGAATTTGATGGTTTCTGTAACAACATTTGGGGACAGCAGGCCAAGCAAGAAGGCCTTGTTCACCCACCTATGCTTCTAACACAATTCTATCTTCTGTATCCCTGGTACAAAATATATACAGACACAGAGACATGAATACAAGTTGCAGGTAAGTACATTTGGAAAAAAAACAAACCAAACCAAAGCAATAAACCCCAAATCTAACAGAGTTAGATGTGGATGACAAATATCCTGATAAAGCAAATAATGTCAAGTAAGCTGTATTAATTCCTGAATGATAAATATACACACATCTTTTTAATAATAACTGGAAAATTGGGAAGCATTTCCTTTTCTCTTCCTGATTATGAGTAACATATAGACAACTTATACACCATCAGGAAAAGAACTAATACAAAGATAATGTAGACTCTGATCAGCATACAACTGCTTGCTTTTGTTTTATATCTTTATGTTGACACCAGGCAGAAGCTAGCTAGAAATTCTATGCTTGTATGGGGTTTTGCACTGTCACACTTTCAAATGCTGGCTCCTGGCAGGAGCAAGGGGCTATTCTTTGAGGAATTTCTCTCATACCCTGGCTGCCAGATATCAAACACAACCTTTAATTTAATGTCAAACTTGCCTCTCAGAATCTCAAATTTATTTATGATTGCAGGCATCCAAAGTGGGGTTTTTTGGACTGATTAACTCTGCAGAAACAAAAAACATCTCCAGTTTGCCAGTTTTATTTGCAATTTGAATGCTAAAGAAGCCTAAAAATGAAAACAGTGAATTTATTCTGGCAAAGCAGAGGTTAAACTGTTGTTTATAAAACTGAAAGCAAAGTGGCAAAATAAAGCCACAGAACTAAAAAAATGCAAACAGAATATACCTGCCATCAGTCCTTTCTTACTGTCACTTAAAGATCTCTGAGGTATTTCATGGAAAATTGTGCACTGCAGAGGTCCAAAGTACTTTCTTTTAGAGGTTATCTTTGAGGAATCTCTTGGAGGCTGAACTTTCCCATAATAAATGTTGAGGGCAACTCACAACAACTTGTTTTCTCAACATGAGTTTCATTGTAAAATAAGGGAAAAGTTAATAACCTAACACATAAATCTAGAACTGCTTGCCTGGAGGACCTCTCCCAGTATCCTTTTTTTCCATGTGAAATCTCCCTCTCTTTTTAAAACCTTTGTCCCAGGTCTTTTATCCAATAAAAATTTCAGTTTGGCAAGCGCAGGTGTAAGGATTCACTCTTTCTATGCAAGTAAACATGCAAATTTAAAAATGTAAAATTACATTAAAATGACAGTAAAATGACATTCTAATATCAGTTGTAAATCGCTCATCCAAACATAGTTTTTTGTCCTTTTTGGTTTCACAAAAAAAATAAGATTTATTTCATTTTTTCAACTGTGTAGACCTATACTGTTAATGTTAATATAATACCATCGTACCTTCTGAACTGTAGATTTCTGTTGTTACACTGGACTCCCTTGTGGGATGCAGGGTGATTATTATGATAGTTACTTCTTTGATACTTTTTGGGCAGAGGAAAGGCAGGATATGTCCAAAATGCCAGAATTCATTCATCCATTTGTCATTATTGTTAGTTTTCTAACTCATGCACATACCCGGTGTATCAAATCTAAATCTGCACAAACTGTACTGATTCAAAAAATGTATTTTAGAAGAGCTGCACGCCCACATAAAGTGTATCTTAGCACATTACTGTAGAACATGAAGAATGCTCAATCACCACTATAAACTCATGCTCCAGGGATTCGTACTGAGTATAGAGTGAACACTTCTCTCAGCAGTTTTCTAAACTTAGTTTCACTTGGATCAATGAAACCAAAAGCATAATGTGGCTAAGAATCATTTATTTCCACCTCAAGAGGTGATTCTCCTTGTCAAAAAAAAAAAAGAAAAAAAAAAAAGAGAGAGAGAGAAGAAATTAATGAAAGGAAGCTCTCTGTCTGGCCACAGAATTTTTATAAAATATTGAGTGTGCCCTAATTTTTAGGGTGAAAGTATTCAAGCCTGAGTGCCTCTGGCCAACTGCTTTTGAATTAGCTTTCTGGAAAATGTCCAGAATTATATTTAGAGGCAATATCTCAAAGGTAACATATTTCTTTCCTTCATAAAGACCAGCATTATGCCTATATAATGAATTAGAGGACTAGTTTTTCACTATCAGAAAATTTTATAAAGTACCATGGACAGAATAGTATTTGGCACTATTCAAATCTTCAGGATTTAATAGTAACTATGTGATAAAGGCTTATACATTTTTGAATGTTTTATCTTTTAATTTATCTTTTATCCAAACAGTGTAGTTGTAGGCAGCACTATGGACTGTATTGTTACCATAAAACAGACATATTCTTTCTCTGTGTATAAATAGAGACGTAGACATATTCAGAGACAAAATAACCCATACGATTAACTGTCAAGATTCATCACCCATTGCTGATAAAGTCCAAACTTCTTCAAAAGACAGCTGAACCTCTGTTTCACTGCTCCAGTAAAGCATATCTTAAAACAATCAAACACATCTTCACAACTGAAAGTGGTCAAAACCAGAACTGCAATCAGCTTCAAACCCAGTAAGAGTATGCATGGTCAGAACATAAAATAAAAATACCTAAAATACCTTTTTTTTTTTTTTATTGATAGTTTTCATAAGCTTCCAGAACAAGCTTTTTTTCATCATCTGGTCACTATTTCTTTATATCCAGTGACATGACTTTTGACCAATTCTGAAACATTTTGCAATCATAAACTACAGACTTTTTCGAGATTTATTAGGCATGATGCTTATTAAAGAGTTCAGAACTTTCTTCAACAGTACTAAAACCAAGTGAAGAGACAAAATATCACCTAACCAAAAAGCCTGTTACATCTCTGAGAACACAGCTGTAAGGCTTCTGTGAATTACTAGTGGAAATGAGACACTAAAAAAGATTGATGTTATTCAGTCTGATTTCAGACAAAATTATTTTTTTTATTTCATCAGATAAAAAAAACTGAACTGGCTTTTTATTTTTGTAAGAAAATATCATCTAAAAAAACTATCCTTCTCACTCATCTTTTTGCCATATGGGATAAATAAAATTCCTTTAAATTACTTTTCTGATCTCCTAATCTATATTCCCAGCCTCTATGGTCATTACTAGAAAGCCTCTCTCAGAACTCTTCATTTCAAACTACTTACTCCTTACACTGATTTGAAAGATGGCAGGGACAACCCAGGTTTAACAGATCTAAAAAAGGGAGTATATAGCCTGTGCTGGTTTTGTCTGGGATAGAGTTAATTTTCTTCATAGTAGCTGGTATGGGGTAACTGACCTCAACTGACCAAAAGGATATTCCATACTGTAGGACATCATGCTCAGCATATAAAGCTGCAGGGAAAAAAAGGAAGGGGGGGATGTTTGGAGTGATGGCGTTTGTCTTCATGAGTAACTGTTACATGTCATGGAGCCCAGTTTTCTGATGGGAAGTGATGAATGAATTCCTTGTTTTGCTTTGCTTGTGTGCACAGCTTTTGCTTTACCTATTAAACTGTCTTTATCTCAACCCACGAGTTTTCTCACTGTTAGTCTTCTGATTCTCTCTTCCATCACACTGGAGGGAAGTGAGTGAGCAGCTGTGTGGTGCTTAGTTGCCAGCTGGGGTTAAAGCACAGCAACAGACTTCAACAAAATTCTCAAACATGAAAAGGATGTAAATGTGAAGTAGTAAGAAATTCCTTCAGAGTTCTACCAGGCAAGATATTATATCATGAACACTACAGTAAAGTTAGCTTATACAAACAAATCAGTTCACTCTGCTGCAAAATAAACCTCAACTCCCAAACCCCAGATACTATCGCAAAACATCCTCCTAAAATGAAAAAGGAAGTCTTGGAATATTTAAAACTTCATTACAGAGAGCAATATGCAGTAAGAGGTCTCTACTACAGCTAATATCTATGCAAGCACGACTGCTAATCTGAGTGTCTGGTAAAAATTTTAAGAAGCAGTTAGCTGCTGTGAGTAACTTTGCTTTTCAATCATTTCCTTTACATTCATAAAAAGAACTCCTTGAGACCCTGGGATTAGTACACTTAAAATTGTTTACTAACACTAATATGACTATGGAGAGCAAATACGTTCCTTGTACAAATCTACTTAGTTAACTTTATTATCCTTTGCATATTCTTTAGTGCTGCCCCTCAAAGTTTCAAAGAAAAGTAAGATTATTTGTTGAAAAGTAGTCTTTGATTACGGTGTCTGAAATACGTAACTGAAGATATCTTTAATGAACTGAACCTTATCTGTTTTACTGGAGTGATGAGAATTTCACTCTCTCTTCACTGGATGAACACCATGGCATTTAAAATATACAGTTTGTTATGAAATGGCTGAAATCACATTAATTTATATGAGATAGTTCATTTGTTTAAGTACCTTGGTGAGTCTAGGCATCATCTATATATGGACTCTTCTCAAGACCAATTGAGTTGGGAACAATTTCAGCTCGAATTGCATCAAACCCCAACTTATGGAGCTTTTCCTTTTAAAAAGAAAAATTTTAGATCTGCACTAAGTTGGAAAGAAAGGATGGTTCTCAGTAAGTGTGAAAAACAAAAGATTTCTTTATCACAACATGGGCAATTACATTTGCATTTCTGTAGTTAATGGCAATTATTAAGCTTATTTTGTTTTCATGTCAGTTTTAGAATTTTTAACTTAACAGTTTTACACTTCATTTTTTGCTTGCTTTTTGATCCAACTCTTTCTTCAGTGGAAGAAAACACTCATATCATTACTGGATAATAATTCATTCTCCTCCTTCCCCACTAGACACCCTGATGGTTATGGCCCTATACTGGGGTGTAAAGGATTCAGTCTGAATACACTTGAAGAAGTGGACACTTAAATGTTGCTCTTATTTCCTAGAAAAATTCTCAAAAAAATAGGCTATTAAATAAAAGTCCAGAATCACATCCTTCTTTGCTAGTGCCTAAAAGTTAAGACAGATTTAAAATGGTTTTATGAGGAAAGAAAATCCTGTCAGCCTGTGTTAGAGATGATTTTTATCATATACCACAGACTGAGCCCCAAAACAGAGAAGAAAATTAAAAGAATACTATTTTTGGACCCAGTGATGTGCAAAACCTATGTGGATGTCAAGCTTCTTAGTATAACTGAGGTTGTAACTATTCTGAGCATGTTTCCGAAACACTGTTAAGTTGAAAAAAATAACTTAGCTATGACATCCAAGTTTGTATAAAACAGTACCAGAATAAAGAGTTTGTGAGGTCATAGTTTTAATAGCAGGTACATGACTCATGTCTCAACATCACTTTAAGTACTGAAAAATCTTTACAAGATGTAGAAACTACCTCGGTCTATTCATTATTCATAATTTAGTTATTTACATTTTTCTTGTATTTTGGGGTATCTGTCTTAAGAGTTGATCATCACATTCCTGGTCTCCAAATTGTTGCATATTGTCTGAAGAGAGTAATGAAGATGTAGTTTAATTAAAGTGGAAAAAGGACTATAGAAGTTCAGTTTCCTTTTCCATAGTAAATGCATTAAGAACCTAATTAACATGCAGATAATGTGTTTTCAGGATAAAACAGAGAATGTCTTGTGAACCAAACCCATCATTTAGTTACAATGCACATTACAGGGGCATGATTTTAAAGATATCATATTTTCTATTTCTAGAGAACAGGGATAGAGAGTAAATCATATTAAAATACATAAAAATATTACACTGCTCAGTGCTTTCTCCTGTATTTAGTGTCTTAATCTGTGCTTATCCTTAAAGATAGTAATAATGAGAAATGTGATAATCATAAAACCTACTGTTTAAAAATTACACCTTCTTATTCAGTGCACTGCTTCTGGGATTATATTTGCTCATTTTAATGACAACAAAGTAAAGCTTTTACTGCTTTTTACTCTTTTTAGCACTGAAAAGTTAGAAAAGAGAAATTTAATTTTGTTACTATGCTCATATTATGAATGGAGAAAAACTTAACTCTTTTTAAAGCTGAATAAAGCATTTCAATAAAAATGAAGTAAATCAGGAAAGATATTTTTTGTTAAAATACAGCTCAGGAAATACCAAGTGTCTTCAGGTTCTTCCACATCTACTCTACATGTATGACAGAAAAGCACATTTCACAACACTGTGTTCCATAAAAATATGTACTTTTTACACTTGAATCTAACAGTGTATAAACAACATGAAGCACCCATTTCCTCTCCAGTGAAAAGTGTCATCATTTATGAAATGTTAAAAGAAAAAATAGTAACAATGAGTATCTCTAGACAGAATATGGAAAGGAAGGAACATTTCATGCAATTGCCTTTTTAGGAGACACTGTATATAGGTAGCAAATAGTTCTCCAAATTTACTGGAACACATACAAAATCAGTCATCTTCATGGAAAAAATATTATGCTGGTCAATAGCTCAGCTACTTAATCTTGTGCTGCATCCCAAAGAACTCAGCTAAAGGTTTCTTACCTCTATAAGCATCATTGTTAGATTTTTGTTTGTTTCTGGAATGCAGTAGTGTGATTTTTAAAGTCCTGCATCAGATCTGCAAATAGTTTTCTCTTTGGAAGTATTGCTCTAAGCAACAAGAGGATTTGCTGTCTGTCTTTGCCAGTCCTATCCTTGAAACAACTTTAGTTCATTAGAACTTAGAATCGTAAAATCATTAACGTTGGAAATGACCTTCAAGATCAAGTCCAACTGTCTACTAAATATTAACAGCACCACTAAATGATGTCCTGATGTGCCATATCTAGACGTTTTTTAAACACCTCCAAGGATGGTGACTCCACCACCACCCTGGGCAGCCTGTCCCAATGCCTCAATACTCTCAGTAAAAAAATTTCTCCTAATATCCAACCTAAACCCTAGGATCCTCAGGCGCTCCTCATAAGACATTCTCTAGACCCTTTACCAGTTTCATTGCCCTTCTCTGAACTTGCTCTAGTACCTCATTGTCTTTTTGATACTGTGGCACTTATACTGAACACAGTACTCAAGCTGCAGCCTCACCAGTGTTGAATACAGGGGCACCATCACTTCTCTACTCCTGCTGGACACAGTTTTTGACACAGTCCAGGATACCATTGGCCTTCTTGGCCAGCTGGGCACACTGCTGGCTCATGTTCAGCCAGCCGTCCACTGGCACCACCTGGTTCTTTTCTGCCAAGCAGATTTCCAGCGACTCATCCCTGAGCCTGTAGTGTTGCCTGGGGTTGTTGTGACCAAAGTGTAGGAACCAGCACTTGGCCTTGTTAAACCTCATTCCATCGACCTCAGCCCATCAATCCAACCTGTACAGGTCCCTCTGCAGAGCCTTCCTACCCTCAAGCAGAATAACACTCCCACTCAATTTTGTGTCATCTGCAAACTTGCTGAGGATACACTCAATCCCGTCATCTAGATAATTGATAAAGATACTAAACAAGACTGGCCCCACAGCTGAACCCTGGGAAACACCCCTAGTGATGGATCACCAACTGGATTCAGCTCCATTCACCACAACTCTCTGGGCATGGCCAGCCATCCAGTTTTTTAACCAACAAAGAGTACACCCATCCAGGCCATGAGCTGCCAACTTCTCCAGCAGAATGCTGTAGGAGACAGTGTCAAAGGCCTTACCAAAGTCCAGGCAGACAACATCCACAGCCTTTCCCACATCCACTTTCAATTTGATATTGGTTACAATGCACAAAATAGGATTCAGTTTCTCTATTGCTTCCATTGCAGATGTAGTGCTTAAGGACTGTAGACGTAGTGCTTAAGGATATGGTTTAATCAAGGACTTGTGAATGTTAGGTTAATGATTGAACTCATGATCTTATAGGTCTTTTCCAATATAGGCAATTCTGTGATTCTGTGATTCTGTCTATACGGGTAAAAAAAAATACATTAGACTATGAAAACAAGCAGTTACATATCACTGAATTTTCTTCAAGGCAGATATAAACCTGAAAAGCCTTCAGTTCTTATGACTTGGTGAAAGATCAAAGGTGTGTCTCTATATCTCCATCTCTGTGTCTCCATTTATCTCAGTATCTCTATCATCTATCATCTACATGTGTGTGTTTCTGTGTGTTTATCACAATGGTATCTCAGTGCTCAAAAGTATTTAAAAGTCTATCTGATCAACTCAGAATGTGTCTTGTTTGTATCTTGTCTCATAGTAGTAAGCTGAATTAATCTTATTTAGTTATCAAGAATGTTTCTTGTGTGACACATCTCCAAGTTCTCTCTGAGATATAGGCAATGATTGACCAGAAAGTGTTGGCTCCTATCCTCACTTAATTAGGGAGATGCTAATATGCCAGTCAAGTAGAAGTGATTACAACTCTATTTCAGAAGAGGCATTTTCATGAAGAAGCTTTGACAGGGGAAGACTGAATTTGAACGAAAACCTGGAAGACTCCATGAAAGAATGAGATACAAAAATTATCCATCATCTCCACAAGACTTTCACTGAAAAATTGGGTGAATGAAGCTGAAGGCCCTGAGCAGCCTGGTCAGGAAAAACTTTGATGTGAATCAGATAAAGAGAAGAAGTTAATGAACTTAGTGTAAGAAGTGCAAGTGTTGCTTTCCTTTTTTTCCTCATTCATTCTTTTTCTAATAAATATTTATGCATAGAATGGACTATTAAATGCTATATACATCTATCACATGCATACATATCCTTATATGGATACATATATATATATATACACACATGTAAACATTACCTTACATCAGCAGAGGAATCTAAAAACAGGATACTGAGACATTTTAGCCTTACAGGTGTATAAGGCTTTTTATTTTCTTCAAAAGACATATGCTCTTGAAAACTAAATTTATTTATCTGAGAAACAGACAACAGGATGTTCCTTATGACTTGTTAGGCTTTTTAAATCAGAATGTTCTTACCTTTCTGAGTGAGAGTGGTGAAGTATTAACCTCAGACTAGAAGAAAGACTGTCACTGGCAAAAATATTCCTCCTGACCTTATTTCTTCCCTTCATGCAGATCACCCAGTGCTATCATGGCCCAATTATGCTTCACTTGTGAGATCTGACAGAATTACAGCACTTGATGACAAGACTACACTCTGTATTTTTTCTCTAATTAGCATGTATCAAAGTATCCAGAGTCCTTTTGATTTCATACTTTGACGATGATAAGTCCGTATTTATCCCCTACATATCTTACCATACTTCTTAGTCAGGATGTCAGATCCCTAACCACAAACCACAAGGTAAGTAATTTCTACTGCAATGTTCACTGGCTTCTTTACTTTCTGTCCTTGTTTAGAATAAAGGTGATGATTAGACTGAATATACTTACACAATTTCACTTTCAGTAGTTGAATAATATGGCTTTATATTTTGTTCAAAAATTGTAGGCCATCACTGTCTTCAGATACAACTGAATAGCAAGCTTTTACTTTTGTATTGTATCAAGATTTAAATGAAAGAGAGCATGAAATGGGACAAATCCTCAATTTGTCACCACATTTGAAATTCCACTAACATTACTTAGACATCTACCTTATTTAAACCAGGTGGAAAAAAGAAAATTAAAAATCAAGCATTGTCTCTTACCTTCTTGATTTTGCATATACTCATAGATATTGAACAGCACTTCAGACAGGAATGATAAGGAACGCATGGTTTTATGATCAAATACAGAATATTCAACATTCATAAAGAATAGAGTCAAAAGGAAAATTTAATTAGTTTTTTCAGTCCCTTCTCCTTTAAGTAAATCTTCTTCTGTATGTGTCTCTGCTGAAATAATTGCAAGTGAGTCAAGCCAAAACTAATTATTTGATTTAAAATAAAATGTTTTGTATATTTTTTTTGATTCTTTAACTCCTTTAACTTTTGTTTTGATTCATAAAATATATTTTGGGAACGCCTAAAGGATCAGTTTTGAAAATGAAAAGACAGCACATTTCAAGACACATTTTGAAGTATGTTTTGCACTGTGTGACTGACATCTAAAACCTTCCAGTTGTAATGAGTAAAGGGGAAAAAATGTAAGTTTTCACAGTGGGATTGACTACTCACTCCTACACCAGGATGAAGAAGTAACTAGCAGAATCAGCCAGCACTCATAAACTGGAATTAACAAAAGAAGTACATATACGAACACACAGGATGTCCAGCAGCTCCCTGGAATAAGTTGGAAACTGCTTCTCTTATATGATAGTCACAAAGCAATAGTTTTTGAAATCTGATTGAGTCACTTTCTCCTTATTGATTAGACACATGTGAGCTCTTAATCGAGGTTAAGCATAATCAGGCATACAGGAAGTAGAAAATTAGTTGACGTTACTAACAACATACAGAAAAAATATAGCAGGAATGTGTATAGATAAAATCAGAACAGGTGAGCACAAAGTGAAAACAGTTTACTGCTGCTGCTTATTTCTGATACTGTCTGGAGAATGACTAATTTCCAAAATACCAGAGAAGGAGAAAAGAATATATTTCTTTTAAAAGGGTAAGAGAGTTTCAGAAAGAGGAAGAAGAGGAATATTCTGTGGAATTACAGTCCATAGAACTGAATTTCACTTCCTAGAAAAATAGAGGCATAATCTATTTCTGTAAATAGCCATTAGATAACAAGGAGACTAGTCAGAGTCAATATAGATATCAAAAATAAATCAAATCAGACCAATCTACCTTCTTTGTACAGTACCATAACACAAGGGGTTTTGTAGACAGGAAAGATGTCATATATCTTGACTTCAATAAAGTTTTTTGACATTCAGAGACATTCTCATAAACAATCATTGGATGTTTTAAGAACAAGCTAGACAAATATCAATCAGTAGTGCAACACGTATAGATCATTTCAGTTTGGACATGGGCTAATCTTCTGAAGCCACTTCCATTTTTGTGATTTAAGTAAAATTGGCATACTAAAGTATTTAATATTTATTACTACTCCACTAGATTCTTGCATCATTTATTCAGTAATCTTGTATTTGAAAATCGCAACTTCAGCTCCAAAAATCCTGAGACTTAAGGTCCAATAAATGAAAATAAAAAAAGTTTTAAATTGCCTTTTAGTTGCTTAGCCAGGCAGACACACTTGCCACAGCAATCACAAGGGTAGGTTGTTTGTTTGGGGTTTTTTTTATTGAAATAAAAACCCCATGATTCTTTGAAATGAGGCTTGTAAAAAATAAAAAACTGTATCAAAAACGGTACAAGCAAATTAGTTTGAGACAGAAATATTCTCACACACTAGTGAAACATCAAAAAACATGCTATATTGATAACATTCAAATTTCATACTCTTAAAAAAAGGGACAGGACTTCAAAAATTCAGCCATATGTTTAAAACAGAAATCCAAAGTTGTGAAGGAAAGGAAAATTAGAAATCAGACAGCTGGCTTGTAAATTAGCATTCATATCAAAGACAGAATTCTCTCATTTTTCTCTCATTCTATTTTTCATAGAAAATGTGAGTTAATTGAAATGACTTGTGGAAAGGGTTTATCTCTTTTTTGGGGGGTGATAAATTTATTAGTTTTCAGACCACAGGGAAAAGACTTTGAAACTATTAAAATGACTCACTTTGACCTTTACTTAGAGTAAGAATTTGAGCTTGGAAAGATTAAATTCCTGTTCTTTAAAATATATGTTGTTCCTGAGTAGAGGATGGTACTTAAAAGTTATATGCCACTCTTACCAAAAATTTACTTTTCAACATTATTTGCTTTTCCAATATCTAAAAATTCTTCCTGTATCAAAAAAAGTTTCTTATTTACATCTGCTGCACGCAACAGTTATCATTGCCACTTATAATCAAAAGGGACCTCTGCATGTACTGTCTGTGTGTGCTGACACAAAGTCCTGCCTTCCTTCAAGGAATGTTTGAAGTGCAGGCCTTCACAGCCTTTCAGGAATGCTAAGCACTCTTGTTAGATTGACAATCATTGTTTAATTACTTTAGAAAGACAGGATATGTATCATCTTTCTTGTTATTAGGACATTATTATAACTGAGTATCTGCAAGTACTATCACTTTAAATGGGGTAAAAGTGCAGGAGACCACTCTGGTTTAAATTTATTCGGACTGACATACTGAATGTTGAATACTAGATTTCACAAAGTAACAGGAGAAAAAGCTATGCACAATGGTAGTATTGTACTAAAACTGAAAGAACATTCCTGAAGTACATTTTGAAATAAACATTTAAAAGATAGTTCTGTTAATGTCGCCAAACTTGTGTTGTAATTGAGACTGATCTTGCAGCCCAGTAGGCCAATTGTATCCTGGGCTGCATCAAGAGAAGCACGGCCAGCAGGTCGAGGGAGGTGATTCTCCCCTTCTACTCCACTCTTGTGAGATTCCATCAGGAGTACTATGTCCAGTTCTGGAGCCCCTATTACAGGAAGGATATGGATGTGCTGGAGCATGTCCAAAGAAGGGCCACGAGGATGATCAGAGGGCTGGAGCACCTCTCCTATGCGGACAGACGGAGAGAGATGGGGTTGTTAAGTCTGCAAAACA
>WUAM01000269.1:9277545-9291106 GCA_024336885.1 Actenoides hombroni | reverse complement strand
TAATGAGTTCCCGGAACTGATTATAATAATCCAACCCCATATACTGAATATGTAGCTAACTCTGTTAAATATGCATGTTTTAGTGTAATAAATATCTGCTCAATGGACACTTGGGTGTGCAAGCTAGGAGGAGCGATCCCCCTTGCACTCGGCGCCGTAATAAACATACCTGCTTTATAACCTTTCACGGGTTGTAGAGTTTGTTTTCTGCACGTCACAACCCTGACAATTCTATGATTCTGTGATCTTAGACGTAGGGTTATTCAAAGAGAAAAATCTTCTGGCCTTGATCTGAACCCTTCTAGCACATACGAAAACCTTTTAGGACAAATGTATCCAAGATGACTAGGGGAAACCTGATCTTCTCTTCTACATCCAGCACAGATGTTAAATCATGAAAAAACTCTGGCAAGTAACAGCTCAGATGAGGTGTTTATTTGCTACTTCACAAGTACCAAGAGACAAACTCTGTAATTCCTCTGCATGCTGCTGAAGCATAAAATTAAGTAGGCTAGCTTGAGCTTATTTTTAAATAAAAAAATACATGGGAAGAGTCCACAACTTTTTAACTTTTATTCTCCACATCGGCTCAAGCAATGGATCATCATGTCATCTTCCAGGGAGGAAAAAAAACCCAAAATGTTCTTGACTTGTGTCTTAAAATTTCATTTTTCTTTCCATTTTATTTTTCTAAGATTAAGTTTGAAGCATGCAAGTGCTAAATCTGGCTGCACCTTTGCATTTCCTTGTTCAATACTGATCATTGCTTTTTCATTCTGCATTTATCCATCTTCCTCACTACACATTTTTGTGACTGCACAGATACTTAAAAGCGTCAGTTCTTTTCTCTTGCTACGTTTTGACTGTTTGGAGCTGAAGCTTCCACATAAATAGGAGCTTGTAACTGGACTTAAACTAATGAGCACTGAACTTGCATGTCATTTCTAGAATGTGGAGAAACACAAAGAAGCTAAAAATGCTTTCACTGGAAGCTAAAAATGGCTACTCTTCCATGTCTGTTCCTAAGTAGCTAGTAACTGACTGAGCAGAAAAAAAAGATGGTGTACTGAATGCAGGACAATATAAATTATGACTCCTGAAAAGAGGTCACTTCTTTGTCCTTCTTAGCAGAGCAAGAATTATTTCAGGTACATCTCAAACTTTGGGGAAAAAAAGAAAAAGCACAAGCCACCAAACACAAACCACCAAAGTAAAACAAAAAGCCTGGGAGCTACCTAGCTTTAAAGTTGCTTGACCTGGAAACTGTGGTGCAGTCTCTGCACACAAAGTAAATTTTAAGAAATTAGTAGAAACAGTCTTTTTCATAATCTATAACATTCATAAGATGCATAAGAAATAGGACTCTGTGCAGTAGTAAAACATTTTTTTCTTAAAATCCCAGGTCAAAGATTTGTCAGGCACTAAATATGTTCAGCCTTAGTTGATAGCTGAGTAAATATGGTTGAACTTGGCAAATATCATCATCACTGAGAATGACTTTTGTGATGGAGTACTATGTCAAGGAAAGCATAAAATAGAATGAAAGATAATGAATTTTAATCCAGACATTTTGCAGATGTGTTACTGGAAACCCATGGAAGACTACACAGATACTGGAAACCCTGTAGATGAATATACAGAAGCTTTCTGAAATTATTTTCACACAGAGGTCTGGCACTATAAAATATCAAAGTATGTCAAACTATAGGTTTTGCAAAACAGCCACATCTATTTATATGTTCAAAATCAATACATCAGAAGACAATAAAAATACGTATTTTTATAGATATACTTTGTTGCACAGCTTCTAAATGTCCTAGTACAATCTAAATTTCATGTCTCTCTCTTTTTATTTTAGTTATTTCTGATTGCTCTGAAGCCACAGAAAAACGGCTTTTTTTTGCTTTTTTTTTTTTTTCTTCCTACCTGTGTTAAATTGAGATATCCAAACCAGAAAACAAGGTGGATCCCAAATGACATGCAATTACAAGCTATTTAATTATTTTATGTAACTACAGAAAGGAAAATTTCTAGAAGTTCTCTGCAGGCTAGGGAAGTGTTTATTAACCACTGAAAAACATCAGGTGATTTATAGAAAAGGTAACTTTTCTAGGAGGAAGTTTTCAAATGAGCTGTGCTTAAATTCTGCTCAACTGATCCCTAAAATCACTGTTGAAGTCCAGGCATACATGGTAGTGTGATTCAGGTCTCAGTCTATTGTCTCCTTACTCTATATATGCTTATCCATTTGGCCTGCAGGCACATCTATTTCTATAGGATATATTTTAGGATTCTTACTCAGTTGCGTACATCAAAGAAAGAGTTTGTCCATCACCCTGTATGTCCTTTTGAAAAGGCACTGAAAGACTGTCAGTACTCAAGTGACCAAGCCTGCTGACTGCTAATTAAATCACTGCCCAAATCAGCTTAAGCACAGCTTTTAGCAAGCTAAACAAGTGCCTCTAACTCCAGATAAAGGTTTAGCTCTTTGTACAAAGAGAGGAAGAACAAAGAGTAAAAGCTGGTGAAAAAAATGTAGAGACACACAAAATCAGCAAAGAAAACTGTTCCCATTGCACCCATTAGTATGTGCAGAATATGTACAAACAAATACTCTCTCTGAAGGTAACTATGGTATGTTTCCTTATAAAAAGGGCTTTTTTTTATTGCCCTGGTGAGGGGAAACTCAAACACTGTTGTGGGTTTTTTTTCTTGATTGTACCCCTGATAAAGCAAATTCGAAGAAAATAAACCTCACTGGAGCCCCATGGGTGCTAATCAGACCTTCACAGGCCTTCTAGAACTCTATCCTAAATCATTTGAGTTCAACTCTGGTTTCATACACTACTTAACTAACAACAAAATCATCACCATACTTCTTAAAGCATGAGGGAAAATCAAATTAGCCTGTCAGGAAAATAATCCCTTAGAATATTTAATAAAAGACTCAAAGCTTTGAGAGGCAGTTGTATAAAATATTTACAAGGAATTTTTTAAATTAAAGATGGAAATGAAAAAAAAAAATACATTCCCTATGTAATCAGTATGCAAAGCTTTCTTTGTTTCCCAGCATCTCTAGGACCACTCAACATTTTGTAGGCTTGTGCTTAGAATGAGAAGCACCTGGACTTACTGGGCAGGTAATCATGGTTTCACACATTATTTATATGCAAAGCTCAGCTTTCTTATTCCAAAGCAAGAAGCAGCAGCATCAGTTAGCAGTTACATAAATATTCCTTTTACAGTACTACCTAACAGAAGAAGTGGACCATGACTTAAGTGCCCTTGAGACTCTGATCTCTTTAAAATACTGCCATCTCTTAAAGTAAATAAAGGTTGATATATCTTTTATTTCATATTCAGTGATTACCAACAGAAATTACTGAAGCATTTATTGTTTATAATACTGAAGCTATGAAAAGTACTCTTGCCTACAGATAAATAAGCTGGCAAGATATAAAAGGACTGACACTCCATGAAGTTAAATGTTATTACATTTGTAATGAAATATTAACTTCAACAAATTTTTACAAGTATGTCTTTATTTCTGTGTAGCAACAGTCTTTATTACTTTCTTTACAGAGCTAAAATAAGCATGATTTTAAAATCTCATGTAGAACACCTGATTTTAAGCAACAAAGCAATAAAAATAGCTTAACAGGACCATTAGGGCTTCAACCTTTCAAAACTCCCAAGTAATCAGATACATCACAGCCACCTTCCTGATTTCTTTTTAGAAATAGACAAAGCATCTAACTGAGTCTAAAGACACCTACCAATAAATATTAGCTATAGGGGGAACCTACACAGTCATTTTGCTTTTTTCTCTATAAAACTATGAAAATGCTCCTATGTTCTTTGAAAACTGTTTTAAAGTCTTAGGATATTAGCTATAACTTTAATAATAGCCATTACTACCAGATTACTAAAGAATGCCGTAAGATTGATTCTGTTGCTGCCTTTTCTGAATGCAATGAAGACAAGCAATAAAAATTTCCCACTATTAGAAAAATGAGAAAACAGCATTAATTTATTACTGGACTATCCAGTGATTCAAAGAAAATACGTATTAGTTATATAATACACATAGCAGCTTGCTAAAAGTGAGAAGAAGGAATGTCCAGGCAAAGGTTGTGTCTCTCTTCTCTGTGTTTAGCTGCACAGAAGGTAATTTTGCCTTCTCACCCTGATGAAATGAAGGCTGACATAATGGTAAACTCTAACAAGATGACTTAGGAACAACAGTAAGGAAAATTCTAAAAGCAATGCAAGAGAAGCAAATGGAAATTTATGAAAGTGAATTACACTTGTACAGTGGTTAATGGCTGATATAACAAATCACCAGAGTTAACAGAACAAACCAGAAGAAAATAATGTTACAATATGTACATTTTCATAATATTTCATTTTCCTGAGCAAGTCAAGTGCTGGAATCAGAACCTGTGTTTACTGAAAACTCATTAAGGTTTTGCAAAGTCCAGTGAGGCAGGAAAAAAAAATCTTCTATCAATGTGTATATGTTTGCAGCAATACAGCAAAAAGTTCAAACAATGGCCAGAAATTTGTGCATTAACCTACACAGGTTTAATTTATGCATAACTATAAAATTACCTTCTAACTTAGTCCGGTTTTATAGAAATATAAATCATACAAAGACAGAAAGGTAGCTCACTGACAAAGAGCTATGTAAGAACAATATAAATGTATTTTTCCCTTGCTTTACATCTGGACAATCATTATTGTCCAGTGTACACTACCTTCAAATTAATGTAGAGGGATATCAAATCAAAATCGTAGCATTCTGCACCTTCTTGTACAGGGTAATAATTACAACCTGTGAAACTGCATTTTTTTGAGAATTATAAGATCCAACTCTTTGTTGTAGGTTATTGCAGCATACATAAATATAAATATGTTCCTTCTGTGAAAAAATTACACTGAGCAAGAAAACAGTCTGAGGCACAAATTGTATTTGCAGTGTTCTTCAGACAATTTAGTCACAACAGAAACTACAGGGGGTTTAGAGTCCCTGGGAAATCTCTTCCCTCACCTATGGGAAGATGAAATAGCAATGTATGTTGTCTGTGTAGTGTAATCTGAACTGGAAACCCATGAAGGAAATAAGGTTTTTCCCCTGTTGAGGATCTTAATGAAACAAATAGTGCAGGCATTTTCTTCCTATTTAAACCATGAATCTGACCAAGTCTCCTGCAGCTCTCCTAAAAAAGCCCCAAACAAACCAACAGCTAAAAAAAGACAATACCCAAAGCCTGTACAGTAATAATTCAGAAAGGATGTGGCTTGATTATTCAACTGCTAGTTTCCTATTTAGTCTTGCAAACTCATTCCAGATAGAAAATCAAGCGCATAACCTAGGATTTTTCTTCATCCCTGCTCAGGATCTGAACATCGTTCAGAAACCAAATAAGTAATTAAAAGACTGAGCTATTTACTCCAGTAAGAATAATTTTTTCTGAAGGTGTGAAGCCTTTTCAAACTCCTCACTAGTGCAAGTCACTATTTTCTTCAGGCTGAAATCTGGGTAAACATAAATGATTTGGATAGCTCTTCCAAAATAACAGTATCTTTACAATGTAATGAATTCAGATTTGGTCTGCACTTAATCTGGAATGGACCTTTGTTCTCTCTAAAGAATCAGGTGAATGAATGACAGAAAGACATTGGATACATAATTTTGAATCAGTTTAGAGAATTTGCATAGGACTAAGAAGCCAGTGTGGTAATGATAGATGATAATCTATGGAGATTTTGTATCTCCATAGAGAAAACACTGACTATAAATATGTGAGAAAAATGGCATGGAAAATAATTTTCTTTAATTGGTATCATCAATGATGCATTCACAAACCTAATTATTCAAGCTTCTTTCTAAGAAAGAAGTTGAACTTGACTCCAGAAATCAAAAATTGCTAAAGCATAGTTCACGTTAGACCTTTATACATTCACATAAACCATTACTTAAAATGCAAATTTATGTCAAAATCTTACACTTCCTTTTAATGAATGATTTTTTAAGTGATCTTAAAATATTTTAAAGTTTTGAGTCCATCATCCAATTTACTTTCCTGACAGTAAAACTTTTGCATTACTCTTGGTGGTGACCCATTCTGTAGCTACACCTGAGACACCCTGTCCCCACCATCTGGGCAAAGTACTACACTACTTTTATCTTTCAGTTCTAAATACTGGTCTGAATTTTCAATTATACTAGCACATGGAATAGGATATTAGCACTATTATTCTTCAAAAAATCCAAGGCCCAGGTTAATGAGACAAACGAACAGCACCCATCAACCTCTGAAATATTTAGAGAAAAGACGTAAGCTCTATTGCATTTTTATTTATTTATTTATGTAAGTGATACTTTTGATGCTAGTGAAGAATATGTCCAGAAAAATGGCATTATATGGTCAGAATTATATACTGTATTTTAAGGAACAAATCAAAGAGAAAAAACCCAGAGAATGCTCATGAAAATGTAGCCTCATATATGATATAAAATGTTATTAGATTCTGCATGTTCCAAGACTTGTACAATAATGAATTGTACTAAAATTACTCAATGACAAATTATAAAATAGAACAAATATTAAACTCACAAAAATCATACTCCTATAAATTAAATGTTTCACTGAGGTTTTTAATTTTTTTTTAATTGCTGTAAGTAACACAGAATGATTTGCCAATACACTTCTACTGAAAAGTAAAACGGTTTATATTGAATGTAACAGTAGAGACAAAACCTTTACATAAGACAGATGGAAAAAAGAAGCTAACTGATACAGAACAAATGCTACCAGAATTAGACACACATGGCATAATCAAACCTCCATTAGTTCATCTATGATGAACTAGACTTTATTGAGAAAATATCTTATTGTTTCTTTCAAGGAAAGAACTAGGAAAAATACTTGTTGCTTAAAATGATTGGTTCCTTATGGCCTCTTGCCCTGGATTCAGATAGGATAGGGTTAATTTTCAGAAGAAGCTGGGAGAGGGATCACAATCAGGATAGAAAACCGAACCAGGTAATGTGTTATTCGTATACCATACTGATGTCATGCACAGTATATAAAGGGGGGTGGAGGGTTCTATCTCCCTGTCAGCTCCAATATTTCTTCTGGTTTTCTCAGAGGTCATGCACAACTAGTTTGACTTGAAACTAGTTGTGACTGACTTTCGCCAGAATCTCAGTTTGCTAGGTATTTAACAATCTTTGCTGTTCAATAAAATCTGACACAAGGTTTTGTATTAAAATTTTCATACAATGAAGAATCTTCATGGAAACGTTGAATACTTAGATGCTACAAGCCAAGCTCTGTCTTCATCCTCATTCATGCCATTTCAAAGAAGCATCAGTTACATTTCTGAGCGCTGAATCTTACTCTGGACTGACCAAATTGCATGCTTAAGATAATAGTTTCTTAACCATTCTTCTAATTGATTTCTAGAAAGGAGTCAAGACACTGTCCTTCTATCCTTTCATAAGCACTTAGAGACATAAAATCCATGTGTCTTTCACTCTCTCTACTGTAATACACCACAAGCTTTTTACACTTCTTTTTACAGTTCCTTTTATATCCAGAACAAACATTTCACTATGTGTAAAAGCTTGTGGTGTATGTAATGGTAGGATAAACAAATAGAGACTAGAGATGACATATCGCATGAAAGGAGGCAAGAAGCATAGCCTGAGGGGCTGTACAGAACAAAAGGGGTAATCACACAGAGGAGAGAAACAAGGGAGGCAGAAGCAGGTATTAGATTTGGGTTGGCAGTCTATTTTCTAAACAGAGTTAATTGACAGAGTAAATTGACAACACAATTTTACCTATTACTTAACCCCTGCTTAATGATAGAGAGAATGCTTTACTAGGAATTGGCTTAAATTAGACAGGTAAACCCACCGTCTCAAAACCATTCAAACACTTAATCCCTTGTGAAATAAATTAGTTAAGTTTAAGTGTCATTAAGCCTGAGATCATCACCTATGAAAGGAGAAAATATGAGGCATAAAAAATTTCAGTGATCAACACTGCATTGCTACAATAGGCAAACTGAAAATTTATGTTAATAGATATTATAGAGGGAAGTCTGTATAGTCCCTGAGGGGGACAATTGGTGCCGAGGTTAAATGGAATTGGCAACGCCGGCCAAAGGCCAGACAAGGGGAGAAAACAGTATGTCTGTCACATTATATTCCCTCTAGCTCCATGGGTTTCATGATTTGCTTTTTAGCAGGGCAGGAACCAGAGAAAATCATGGTATGAAATCCTACTAGCAAAACGATAGGCTTGTTTTGCTTCAAAATTCTGTTACCTCTTGTCTATCTTTTATGGCCCAGCCTTGGCTACCACCCACTGAAGTGGGATCTAGGTGAATGTTCTTTCCTACTTAAAGATGTTTTATTTTCCTGGTGACAAGGAGAAAATCACTCTATCCCTCTGTTTTGTGAACATAGGAAGCAGGACAATTTTTGTATCACTATTATACTATGTCTGTAGTCTGTTTTCCCAAGAAAATAACACTTCTTTCTGTCAGTTTCTCCCTGAAATCTTTGGAACTTGTTGGTCAATTTTGATCACATCTAGCAGAGGTCTTGGTGATGTGAAGATCAGGTAAGTATCATAAAATCTTGAGAGAGAAAGACAGACACTTTATTAAAGCCTTCACTGAAGGGAAGAAGGATGAGCTCAAGTCTTATTAAACATTAGAGACCAACATAGGAGAAAGCTATTATAAAGGCTCACACCACAGGAAAATTTCAACAGAAGTTCACTATATTATACACAACAGTGAATCTAGCCACAGAGCATGAATATTTACAGAATCAGGCTTCTTATCATCTGCTCATGACAGAATTACTTTCTTGCTTGTATCTCATTGGTATTTGATAGTCCTCATCATGACTTAGGCATTGTACAAGACATGATACACAGAACAAAAATGTTTTGCATTGCCAGAAAACTCACTATATAGAGTAACTGCCTAGTTTTTTGTGAAGGAAACAGGAAGGGGAGTGTGAGAAGGAAAGGAAGAGAGAGAGAGAGAGAAAGTATATAGGACCCGCTACTGTGTTTTTGCAGTTTTATAAATTATTTTTTATGTTCTCCTCTTTTAACAGTTATAAGATAATAAATAGATTTCTTTACAGTCAGTTGATTTTCATCTAGTTGTACTGTGACAACTACGATCCCTTCTTGACAGAACCTGACACACAGCTTTCCAGCTGGATAGAACTACAAAATTCAAAATATATACAAATTCATCCCCGTCAGAACTGTGTAAACTGCAGCCAAGCACCCTAATTATACTTATGTGAATAGTAATTTTTAAGCAGTAAAAAAAAATAATTAAAACACTCCAACTTTAAAAAAGGAAAATGAGAATTTTAGTTTCTTCTTATGTAAAACAAATCTATCTAGATTAAAACATGAAAAAATTAAAATAATGTCTAAAAGCACACAATTTATTTGAGAAGGGTATTTGTTCCTCTAAAGAACCCACTGAGTAAACTGACGAGAGCTATCAGCTTTCATCCATGCACACAATTGTGCCACTGATTTTGAGAACAACTCCAGAGTTGTCAATATGATTTACCCACAGGGAAGACATTAATTTTCACAGACACAGGAGGGAAAGTGAACATTTCAGATAAATTAATTTGGATTATTTGATTGTCCAAGTTTGCATCCTCAAAGTTAATGTCATTGTGACTTGTTGTTTCTATACATGTACTTTTGGCAGTGCCCTAAAGAGATTTAAATTAATGGTTCAAGCCCTAGCTACATTAAAGATAATACAGAAGTCTTTGAACAAGTAACATGGTTGTAGCCCTTTAGGACAATAAAGACTATAAAACTCAGGAAGAAGAACTTGATAGCTGGACAAAGAAATCTCAGTGAACAGGAAGGGATCTAGCTATGCAGTATCTTTGTAGAGCTTATTAAACAAATTCAGCATGACCATTTTAGAATACACCAAAGAACTGTATGATTCCAATGGACTTTTCCAGCACCACAGGACTAACCTTCAAAGCACTCACCCACTTTTATCTGCCTCACCTGTGTTCTTTCTTTCCTTAAATCAGGTTAGAAGCAAAAACAAATAGAAAAAGAACAGCAACAAATGAAGCAAAATGTTTCCTCCTGCTCCTTGCCCTACCCTCTGAGAGAACTGCTACTTCCTAGAAAGAGAGAGTACAGGTCTGTACACCTCACCAGGACCCTGGTTATTTGACAGTTACTTTTATGTACATTATTACATACTGATTAAATAGATAGATGGCCAAACTGGTGGTCTAACTATAAGTTTTGTCAAAAAAAATCAAATTACTCTTCTTAAAAATTAAAATGAAATTGTTCAAATACTGCCTAAGAGCTTTATGGACAGTGTCAGGGCTTTTCTTAATATGTTTAAATAAACATAAATTATTTCAAAGCAAGAACTTGAAATGGCAGTTTTTTCCCTTTGTAAAACGTACCCTTAGAGAGTTACACTGATTTTTATTAGTAATTAAAAGACTCAGCAAATGTTGACAGGTGACTCAGCACGGTATTTTTCAAATGTTTCATTAAAGCTGTGTCAATAAAAATCACAAATTTTACACGAAAGATTAGTGAATACCAAATTCTGTACTAGCAATTTTGTGCTAATGAAAGTGTGTCACATGCAACAATAAGTTGCAGTGAAATTACAGTAAGTTTAGAGAAGCAGTGTGTGAAATCAAGCCCAATGATTCGAGAACTACTTTTCATTGTATGAAAATGAATTAACTGCTATGAAAATGCTCACGTGAAACTTACTGCAACAAATTACATTTTTTCTGTTTAAGCCTGTTATTCATTGCGCTTAGAAAATACCCCTGCTGAAATAATTAGATCAAGAGTTTGACTTAAAACTAAGCCTTGAAACATAGACCAGAAGTGCTATCATTTAGAGGACGTAATCAAAGAAAATTTTCTTCTTAACTCCATGAATTCTGCATCAGGACTGAGCCAGAATCAGGTAGGTTACCAGTGTGTACTGCAGTTGGGCAAAAATCCAGTGGTGACTTAGAAGAAATGTACATTTACATTAATAATTTCAGTAGCATAATTTTTACAAATTGCTATGTTTGGCAGATTTTAGTAGATTTTTTGGCAGATTTTAGTAGATTTCATCTTTTTGCATATAATCTTTCTTATTTATCATTCAGGAAAAAAAAATAATATTATCCACTTAAAAGTAAGTATAATATGTAGACACTGAAAAAATTGAAATTCCACCCCCTGAAAAAACAATGCAGTCTTAAATTTTAGTTTCATATTGAATTGGAATAAAAGCCAAACTTAGGATTTTTCATGTTACACAAAAACACATCCCTTTTCAAGCTAATGGCTTTTACTTTTTACCCTCATAATTCTGTTACAACTGTATAGTTGTTATTCTAGAAATCTTAAAGAAGCATTTAGTTGAAACTAGTTCTTGCAAAATTTTTAGTCAAACTAGGGGTTTTTAAAACACAGATTTCAAGCATCACTAGTTCTACATAAACAAGTTCAAAAACTCTTACTGTACTCTATTTGCCATGCAGTAGACTACAAAAATATATATGATATACAGCTATATTTACTTTTCATATATATAGGATCATATTGCCCATTACGTTAAGTAGACTCACAGATTTCTATACAGCTGCATCCCTCTGCATCAGGCAGCTCCTTCCTTCACAGCCATCGCAAACATAGGCACACATATCCCTGCAGGTACAAGTCTGCTTCATAGGAGGTATATTTCTAATCCATAGATTGTAATGGAGGTGGCACATACACAAAATCAATTTGATATTAAGTTGTAGTCTGAGGGATTTTAAGGCCCATATCTTACATTAAAACTGGCATAAAGGTGTTTCTTCTGGAGTGACGGATCTGCATGTGAGCTAACAGGTATAGATAAGCAAATAGCAATAAAATATTAGTTCTGAGTTTTTCTGTTCCTTGTATAGTCCCAGGGTATTCACGGAAATCACTCTGTTTTTTTGTATGATGCCGCTTCCTTACGGGATTTTGGGATGCAAGTCAAAGTGAGAAGAATCTTTGAAGTGTTCAATTTATATGGATGAACGGTAGCAAACCAAAATGATTCTTTGACAAGCTGCATGTAGAATTCATCCTGAAGTGCCAGCAAATCATACCAGAGGGAAAGGATGGATAAACTATTCAATTCCCTTCTTCATAAAAAAATGCAGGGCAAAGGGAGATAAATCATATTTTAATACAACATACCATATCCATATTCTCTATACAACCAATGTGTCAATAAGAAAACTCTGTAATGGATCTCATAGAACCTAGCTGTCTGTGAAAACAATCATTCCTTTTTATGATAAAATCACCTGAGATCAGCAAGGAAATGAACACGAATAACTCAAGGTAAAAAGGTAAATATAAAATGCACTCTTAAGATTTTACACCTTTGACATCATTGTTACCTTAACATAAGTAAACTTAGAAACTGACCCGTGGTGATCACACTCACACCAAGAATATCCTTGTTTCTTTTTTTCCCTTCTCAAACAGTTCCTTTCTGTCTTAATGCCATAGTAGCACCTGGTTATTCACCTTATGAGCATTCCTGAGCAGTACTGAGGACTGCAGAATACCAAGGAACCGAAAATACAGATTGGTCAGGAGTGCAGAGATGATTTGTAACCGATTTTTCTACTACTATTTCCAGTAATTCAGATTCATGCAAGAAAAAAAAGTATAGATAGGCAGTCAGGATGCTAAGTGCTTCTGCTTTTTCTGTGAAATTGGAAACCAGACAAGTGCTTGAGCCAATACATTTAATTAACTTAATCATGAATGCATCAGGAAATAGGATGTTTTAATTTCTATATTAAAAATTGTTTCTATATTTACATTTTTTCCAAATAAAGAAATTAGTTAAAAGGGAAAAGTGCTTGACAGGAGACAGAGAAATGATAGTTCAAAGAGCAACAATGGACTGTAGAGATTATGATTCAGAGATGCTGTTCAGACCAGGTATTTTTTTAGTCACTGCTTCTATGTACTCGGTGACATTCAGTGATGCACTGACACTAGATGGTGACTGATTATGATCAGATGCCAGTTTTGCAAGAATCACCTTTAGAAACTGTTATTTTGCAGACTGACTCTGACATGTCAGTGAATTGCTGTCTCCCAGAGCTATATTTTATAAACAAGAGACACTGCTCACTGGAGATGGAAATGATTATGTGAAGATGAAGTTGTTGCAGGGAGGGGGAAAGAATCCCTCTCTAGTGGAACAGAGAAATAAACTATATTTCTTCTTTTGCAGTTAATCAAGCCTTTGCCCATATGTGAGCTAGCAGGTATAGATAAGCAAATAGCAATGAGAGATTAGTTCTAAGCCTTTTTGTTCCTCGTATGGTCCCAGATTATTCACTGATAACTCTGCTTTTTTTGTATGATACACTTTCCTGTAGGGATTTGAGATGCAGGTCTAAGTAAGAAAAACGTAGTTATCGATTTTTTTATTATTATTATTTATTTAT
>WUAM01000269.1:9258299-9268530 GCA_024336885.1 Actenoides hombroni | reverse complement strand
AATCTAGTAGGGGATGGAGGCCCTCCCTGGCCTTTCTTTTATTATTAATGTATTTATAGAAATTTTTCTTATTGCTCATCAAGTCTAAAGCCAGACTAACTTCTAGTTCAGCTTTTGACCTTCTAATTATTTCTCTGCATGACCTGACAACATTCTTATACCCATTATGAGTCATCTTCTCCTTCTTCCAGAGGCCATAAACCCTCCTTTTCTTCCCTGATATTAAGCCAAACCTCCCTATTCAGCCAGGATGGTCTTCTTCACCGCTGACTTGTCTTACAGTACATGGGGATGGCCTGCTCCTGCATCTTTAAGATTTCCTTCTTAAAAAATGTCCAGCCTTCCTGGACTCCTACATCTTTCAAAACTGACTCCCAATAGATTCTATCAAATGACCTCTGAAACAAGTCAAATTCTGCCCTTCAAAAGGGCAGTGAATTTTTCATGAGTAATGAACATAATGGACTATCCTGGTTTGAGTTAGAACAGAACTCAAGTTCAGTGATTTTACTTTTCAGCAGTCTCTTTTAGGTAGCTGCACTTTCTGAAGTTAATGGCATATTTCCAGAGACAGTACCAGCTTCTAGAAGTGATAATGCTCAATGTTACTATAAGGATTTGTTTATATTTTGTATATATTTGTATATATTTCATCACTTTTTAATTATTATTTTCATTAAAGCTGTTTTAGTTTTATAATCCATAGGTCTGTTTCCTTTCTTTCCCTTTCTCTTCCCCTTTGGGAAGAGAGCATCTGTCGTTTGTCTAGTGACTGGCCCAGCCCCCAACAAACACTTGGCACTGACATTTTAGCAGAACAGTCTATCATAAACCCAAAATATCAGTCCTTATATAAAGCCCATCCAAGTATATTGAATTTAAGATTGTGTATTTCCATATGTATGGCTTACATTTGTTCATATGTTGCTGATTAATATTTTTGACACAGTTTGATTTATCAGGAATTCAAGACTTATTAATAAAATTAGATAAATCACTTTAAATCACTGCTGATTTTAGCAGCACTTACTTTAACAAATGATTAGTAAAACAATGACAGGTTCAAGGATGATAAGATTCACACTACAAGGTATCTCCAACCTAAGCATATGTATATGTATGAACACAATGCATACAGACACAAAAATACTTGCCCGGTGAAATAGGTAGATGCCCACACTCATAAAAGTAAATGCATAAAATCAAACACATAGGTAGAGAGGTGGGTAAAAGAGACTAACTTATACTCATAATTTCCCCCTTCATGTTTAAATACAATGCATTGGCATTTCTTGACATTAAGTCTCAAGGAAGTGGTCTTACCTAGGTCTCGTGCTGATTTGATAGGCAAGCAGTCCTGAGAGGCATCCCACATCAGGGGAGATGCCACATGCAGCCCACTGCAATTCAGAAGAACTCAAAGGGTCTCATTTTGGATTGCTATTTATAGGGTCTGAGATAATTGACTTTTGTCGAGTACTTTTCCATTTTGGCCTGTGTATTGGGTCTGACTGAGCTGGAGTTGATTTCCCCATAGCAGCCCTCCCAGTGCTGTGCTTTGTATTGAGAGCTGGAGAGGTGCTGGTAACACATCAGTGTTGTGGCTGCTGCTGGGCAGGGCTCTCACAGCAACAGAGCTGTTTTCCAACATTCCCCCTGTGGTGGGATGGGGGTGGACAAGATCTTGGGAGGGGACACTACTGGGACAGCTGACCCAAACAGACCAAAGTGATATTCCAGACCATATGATGTCAGCTTAACAATAAAAGCTAGAAAAGGGGGGGAGGGGGGCTGGGCATCTGCTTGTCCTCCTGAGGAGCCGTGACATGTTTGGAGCCCTGTTTCCCAAAAAGGGGCCAGACATCATCTTCTGATGGGAAGTAGAGAATAAATATTTGTTTTCTTTTGCTTTTCATTAAACTGCCTTTGTCTTAGCCAATGAGTTTCATCTTATTTTCTCCCCCCTGATGCAGCTGAGAGGAGGCGGGGGAAGGGATAGAGCAGCTTGGTGGGCACCTGGCATCCAGCCACGGCCAAACCACCACAGCCTAACTCAAGTGTTGCAATATTCTGGTTTGCCCATGTCCAGAACTTACTAGGTTTGGGGGTCCTGGTGTCCGCTGCCCTGGGCCACATTCCAAGTACAAGTGTACCAGGTCATAAAAGGATCAACTGATCATCTAAGATGATAAAGAGGGGAGGCAGGTGAGCCAAAGGAGTGCCTCAACCCTCTGGTCCACTGCGGGACGCAATTGTCATTACTGTCCCCAGAGAACAGGGGAGGCAGGAGCCAGGACACTGCCTTTCACAACGTGTACTTTTCCGATGGATTGCTGTGTGATCCAGGGAAGAGAGTCATACCCTGTATCAAGTGGCCCATGAGGGGGGAGTAATCATACCACCCCACCATACTAAACTTGACCTGTGGTTCTATCACCCAGGCTGTCCAACTGGCCTTCACCTATACCACTCTATAATACCTGTTAGTACCAACAAGCTCATCTGATTATTTCTTACATATTGGACAAAGAGCCTCCAGGTCATACTCCTGTAGTCTCCACTTAAAAAATAAAATAGAAAAAACCCATAATAATTATTTCAGTGCTTTGTTTCTTATCTTTTAATAAGTTATTTATCCATGTGGAGACTTGCTGTCTTATCTTATGGCAGCTTAATTTCTTTAACAACCTTTGCTGAGGGATTGTGTTGTTTGCCTTTGGAAATCGAAGGATGTCATATCAACCTTTCTGCACAGGCTCATTGCTTCCTTCAAAGAACTCCCATAGATCTGAGTTCTGACTCTACAGAAGCCACTAGTTCTGTTCTTTACACTGACTTTACCAGTCTTACCAGAGAAACAAAGGTCAGCATTACTGGTCTGTTTTATGCAGGTGGAAGATGCTGGGATCTGTACTGGAAAGCTTTCAAAAATTGGTTGCATGCTTGCTGTCTTCAAGAGGTTGGACACTACAATCAGTAACTCATCTGTCACCGATTTGAGTTCCTTTAGGTCTGCAAAGTGAATATTTGATGGTCCTCATTTACTATTTAAAATGACAGGTAGTCAAGAATCAATTACCTCTACATATTTCTCAGGCCAATTCGCAGATAGACTGATAGGAGATGAACCTGGTAAAGATTTAGAAGATGATAATACACCATTCAGCATGGTTTCTGGAAGCATTTGAAATATAAAACTCATATGGGCTTTAATTGCTTTTGCAAGGTTGATTTATAAAGGTAACTGGTATAATAGGCTTCTGTGGGGCATTACACTTAATCCCACATAACAGCCTGAATGAAATTAGCATCATATAGTATCAGTGGAAACCTTATTAATCATTTTAAAAGCAGTTTAATGTTAGATCTCAATGGTAATTTTAATGAGAAACACGGATAATGTTAATAGAGTTCCACAGGAATCTATTCTTGGTCTCATGTTATTTTTATCTGCAGTTAAAATACAAATTTGTAGAATAACACTAAATTTTTAATACTGCCAAAAGTGAGCTCCAATATCTAGGAAGAAAATCCATCTCCAACAGGTAAAGGTGGAAGACAGAAACACACAGCATCAATGAAAAGACTTTCAAAACCAATTGCTAGCTGATGGTACTATGCTTCAGATTGAAGGACGAATGCAATGCATGGATACCCAAGTAGTGTCAAATAACAAAGAGGAGCTACTTTCTGTGGAAATATCTGTGACAAAATCATCACTGATTAAATTATTTCAGGTTTGGCATCAATCATAAAAAAAAAAATGGGCCTGAAAAAAGTGGAATTTAGAAAAAAATGGCATCAGGTAACTTGACAGGGAGAAAATTTGCCTTCTTTGAATTCTATTTGCTTAGTTTACCCATGAGAAGATTAAGAGTTGTTTTTATCTTAGTCTTGAAGTACCAACTCAGGGAACATATTTCTGAAACTAGATGACTCCTTAATTTCAGTGCAGGAAAAAAAAAAATGTAAGAAGGCACAATAGCTGGAGGCTGAACATTGTCAGACTAGGAAAAAAAGTACATATTTTTAACAATATAAATAACTAACCAGTAAAAAGATACCTACATAAATTATTAGATTCTTCATTATTTGAAGTTACTGGATTAAGATCAAATGTCTTTTTACAACTAAGAAGCTATGAACTTCAGACATATTTTCTTTTTTTATGCAGAGGTTCATATGGCACATTTTGGCTTTAAAATTTATACATTTCTAGATATAATTGTGTACATGAAAAAAAATTGCAACATATGGAAACAGAAGTCTTTAATGTCACAAATTATACCGCTTTAACAACTCTTTTTCATTTGTTTGTCCTTTTTTTTCCTGTTTTCATCAGAAAAATATTTAAATTACATCAGTATTGGTTTACTGGAGTGTCATAAGGAAATAAGTAAAATATATATCCTGAATAAATAGAACAATGTGTGTTAAAGTTCAGATAAATGTTTGATATTAAAAAGTAGTCCTATTTTCATTGTTTGTCTTCATTATAATTATTTCTGTTTATATTATGATATTGCCAAAGGATCTGAAGAGAAGCAGAGTCTCGTTATTCTAGGTCCCAGAAGAGGTTACAATTAACCATATAACCCATAAAGAATATTAAACACAAAACTCTGTGTCTACATTTTAGTTTGTCTACATTCTTAGTGGTTAATGGTTCCTATGATCCCTGCTTCACAAAAAATAAAGTCTCAAGTACTGAAATTTTTAAGATAGTCGCAGCTGATGAATAGGGTTATTGACAGCAGAAATCTTAATGGAAAAAATATGAGTTCAGCACTATTATAATGTTAATTGCCTTATCCATTGATATCCAGTTTAAGACATCTTTTTTTCTCTACTATGAATGTTCATGCATTTTATAAATCTTCCCAACAATTTGCATAGAAGAAACTAATTAAAGGGATAGAGAAAAACAGAAAATATTTGTAATAACTCTGTGGCTGTTCTTTCCTATACAAGCATAAAAGTTTTTTCTAAATGCAAGCTGCATGCACTCTGTACTGTGTGTGTGTATATGTTCAATGGGTAAGACTGGACCAATTAACAAAACTATACAGAACAATGAGAGTATTTAATGCTGGTAGCTGTTAGATGCCATGATACAAAGAGGTAACAAACTCTAAAGCTGTTATTATGCCTTTCCAGAAGCAAGCTCTGACAATGTCATTTGTGCTAAGGAAATACTACATTAGATGTTCAGGATAAGCACCAGGCAAACGCACAGAATCATAGAATCATAGAATCAGAGAATGGTTTGGGTAGGAAGGCACCTTAAACATCATCTAGTTCCAACCCTCCTGCCATGGGCAGGGACACCTTCCACGAGACCAGGTTGCTCAAAGTCCCATCCAGCCTGGCCTTGAGCAGTTTCAGGGAGGGAACATCCACAATTTCTCTGAGCAAACTCTTCCAGTGTCTCACCACCCTCACAGTAAAGAATTTCCTCCTAATATCAAACATAAATCTACCCTCTTCCCATTTAAAAATGTCCCCCTTCATCCTATCATTACACTCCCTGATAAAGATTCCCTCCCCATCTTTCCTGTAGGTCCCCTTTAGGTACTGGAAGGCTACTATAAGGTCTCCCCAGAGCCTTCCCTTCTCTAGGCTAAACACCTCCACATCTCTCAGCCTGTCTTCATAGGAAGACACACTTCCACATCTTCCTTATGCTGGAGGCCCCAGAGTTGAACACAGTACTCCAGGTGGGGTCTCACAAGAGTGGAATTGAGAAGGAGAATCACTTCCCTTGATCTGCTGGCCACAATTCTTTTGATGCAGCCCAGGATGCAATTGGCTTTCTGTGTGGGAGCACATATTGCTGGATCATAGGCAGTTTTTTATCCACCAACACCTCCAAGTCCTTCTCCTCAGGGCTGTTCTCAATCCACTCATCATCCAGCCTGTAATTCTGCTTGGGATTACCCTGACTCATGTGCAGGATCTTACACTTGGTCTTGTTGAAATTCATGAAGCTCGCACAGGACCACTGCTTAAGCATGTCACGGTTCCTCTGGATGGCATGTCTTTCCTCCAGCATGTCCATTGCCCCACACAGCTTGGTGTTGTCAGCAGACTTGCTGAGTTTTCACTCAATCCCACTGTCATGTTATTGACAAAGATGTTAAAGAGTGCAGGTCTGAATACCAACCCCTGAGGAGCAGCCATTGTTACTGGTCTCCACTTGGACATCAAGCTGTTGACCGTAACTCTTTGAGTGCAACCATCCAGCCAATTCATTATCCACTGAGTGGTCCATCCATCAAATCCATGTCTCTCCACTTTAGAGACAAAGATGTTGTACAGGACAGTGTCAGTTGTTTTGCACAAGTCCAGGTAGATAATGTCAGTTGCTCTTCCCTTATCCAATAACACTATAACTCTATTGTAGAAGGCCACCAAAATTGTCAGGCATGAGCAAACATTTGAGGGAGAAAATTTGTAAACAACAAGTGTCAACTGTGAAAGTTAAAAAGGTGTAGTAGAATACAGCTGTACCCCTAAAGAACAGAAAACATTGGGGAAAATAGAACTAGTAACATCATTAGTGTGCACAAATAACTTTTTCTCTTTTGTTAAGTGTTAATTTTAGAAAGTTAAGGCTTTCCATAGATTTTTGCATATCTTTGAGCATTTCCACAAGTGCAGATATTGAAGGTCATTACTCAAATTCATGCAAAGACAATTGGGGGTGAGGAGGAAGTGACCTCAGCACAGAAAATTTGCCTTCTAGTGAAAAACTAGAAAAATTCTATTTGCTTAGTTTACCCATGAGAAGATTAAAAGATGCTTTTATCTTAGTCTTGAAGTACCAACTCAGGGAACTTCTGAAAGAAGAGCAATAAAAGACAGGAGGGTATGAAGGAAAATAAGTTAAAGATCAGTAAGATTTTGTTGTAAAGTAACATAAAAATAAAAATCTGAAGATTCCTGAAATACACCTTTTATTATATGAATTTGATGGTCACCAGCAGAGAAATGGCAGATGTTTTCTGCTTGTGATCTGGTAATTTTAAAATTATGATATCCTTTGCAGTTGGAATAAAAAACAACAGCTAGTGGAAAACAAGCTCTCTGGAGTTAAAAGAGTTCCTCAAGAAAGGCAAAAGCAAAGAACTATGTGATATGTCACTGTTATATCAGTCTGTGCTACAGTTTCTATTTCCATGAGCTCCAAAACTTGTGTTGCTTTTTCTAGTTTTATTACTTGGAAAGTTGATAAGAAAACAGCTGCAAGGTTTATGACCAAAATGATAACTATAGGTTTATATATTTTTCTCTTTAATCTGATATTTTTCCTTATGTCACTTGTGCTACAGAACCTTTTCCTAAGTACAGTACAAATATAATTTGGGGTTTTCACCAGGAGTCATGTCCTCTAACTGCTCTAGGCATTGTAATTACTTGCTGTAGTATAGTTTATTGCAGGGTAAATGGAGATCCTGTAAAGCTTGCTACACTTGATGCCACACAGCATCCTTCATCTGTTATATTCTAGCATAAGGTGTTACTCAAACAATGGCTGTACTTAACCAAATATAGGCAAGTTTCTGAATCACAGGTGTTTACTTAAATATTGGCAATAAGGTATTTGCAGTTCTATTTGCAGTGGGACAGATTTTATTCTATAGCATATATTTAGATTCTGTTGAAGCTAAGCACTCGGATAAACAACAAACTTAATGGTTAGATGTGACCTACCATAGTCCAAATTCAACAGAACTGAAAGTAAAAGACAGGAAAACTTATGTGTACAAGGTCTTAGGATTAAGGAAGAACTGATGGGAAAATGCAGATGAGTGGACAACACCTAAGGATTCAGGATTTTTTCCTGAAACAGAAGAAAAAAAGAAGAAACAAAATTTACAACTGATGTCTGAAATCTGAACAAATTGCAGAAACTGGTCTAGTTTTTTTTTCTTACCGTACTTGTTTTAGCTGAGATGGAATTAATTTTCTTCATAGCAGCTTGTATGGTGCTGTATTTTGAATTTGTGACCGAAACAGTGTGGATAACACAAGGATGTTTGGCTATCAGTTTCTCAGGAAAGCATTAATATCTTCTAAATTGGATATGTAAATTTAGTTGCATTGTAGCTAGTCATTGAAATTCCATCAGTAACAAGGGAGGTATATGAATATGATTTAAATAGCCCTCTGTTTTAAAATTCTCTTGTAGATCATAGATGGAATAAGCCACTCCAGAAATGCCAGGCTATCTGCATTAGGTTTTGAGACATCCCATAGATCTATTTTAAATTAAACACCTGGTTTTCACAAAACACAGTGTAGGCAAGAGAAATCTTGACCTTTATGTACTATTTGTAAAACATTATAATACTGCTCTATATTACAAGCTTGAAATAGTAAAAGTAATGAAGAACTTGGTGCTCAAATATTATGCAAATTGAAGCCAGAAAAAAAATTAAATAGGAATTTACAGATGTGAAAAAAAATCTTTATACACATAGGCAATTTCCAGATAAATCCAAGAAAGACTTCGATATTAAATGACAGCTATGTTCAGCGTATCTTTCAAGATTTGAACTCCTGTTTCTGCATTTCTCTAACTGAAATTTAGCCTTCCTAAAATTCAACTCAGGCATATGTTCACACTCAAAGTATCAAAACCCAAATAGGTATAAAAATATGTCTTCTAACTGTCCTTTTACCCTGTAGGGTTAAGACTAGATAGTCAACATTTCTTTACAGTATGAGGTATAGCACATTTAAGCAACACAAATGATAGAAACAATCATTCAAACAAAGCCTGTAGTACTCAACTAGGGAGTCAACACATTAACAACAGCCTCAGAGTGAGAGAAACTTGAGTGCTGGAAGTACTGAGAGATTGGCACTATACATTAAGTCTGAAAATTACTAAAGGAAAGTTTAGAAGTTAACAAATGAACCCATTCCAAGGGAAATTGGAGCCTATCTATTTCCTTTCAAATGTGGTAATTTAATGGTTTTATAGTGTGCTTGCATGTGTGAGATAAAGAGGACGAAAATGTGATCCTTTCAGGAGAGAAGGACTTGAAAGACAACATAGACGTTTATATACACTAGCTGCAGTTCACTCTCCAAGTAAATATATATAACTGTAAACAAAGAGCTCCACTTATCTAATTAGGAAGAAACAAATGCATGTAATAAAATCTTAACCAGTAACTGTAACATAATTTTGTTTTGATTAAAAATCTAACATCTAAATCAACCTTTTTTATACTGCTAGAAGCTCTACCTCTTTCATTTCTGGAAAATAACATCATTTTTATGTGGAAAAAGGGTCTCTTTTACAGATGCATCTTACCTTTTCTTGTTTTTCTGACTTTTTGTTTGCATTTTTGGGGGAAGCAAGTAGAAAATGAAGTCAGTCTAAACTTAGAGATTTAATTTTTTTAATTAACATATATTACGCAAATTATTAGAAAACACTTAAGTAGGGATTTAATTTACTTTTCACACAGTGAAAATGGGCCTAATTCATGAGAACCCTGCCAAGAAATTATAAGCTTTTATTCCCAGCCACTGATTCTTTTCTTATCCGACTGACACCACAGAACAAGCCCAAAGTATTCTACAATCGAAACATTAGCAGCAGCAGTCTGTGTACAGACCCAGGGAAGAGAAAAAAAAAAAAGCAATAGCAAAAATAAAGTGATCTGAGCCAACCCTTTGCTCAGCTCAAGCTTAAACCAAGCCCCCTGAAATCAGAGTAGCTATTTCTGTGGAAGGACTTAGCTCTATCTTAAAATGAGATTGTTTTAGCTTTCTTAAAATAATCTGCAACCTTTCTGAAAATCATTGATTGGATATACAAGGATTAGATTGGGTTTGTTTCTTTTTTCTTTTTCCCATGCAGAACAGAGAAGATTAACATGTCTGGAAAAGCTTTCAAACCTATGAAATGGGAATTTGCATACTGCTTTCACATGTATTTCTACTCTGCACTGGTAAGGACACACCTGGAGTACTGTATCCAGTTCTGGACACCACAGTTCAAGAAAGACAGGGAGATACTGGAGAGAGTCCAGTGCAGAGACACTAAGATGATTAAGGGAGTGGAGCATCTCCCTTATGAAGAAAGGCTGAGAGAGCTGGGTCTTTTTAGACTGGAGAAAAGGAGACTGAGGGATGGACTTATTAATGTCTATAAATATGTAAAGGGCAAGTGTCAGGAGGATGGAGCCAGGCTCTTCTCAGTGACATCCAGTGA